>NQII01008284.1:0-47703 GCA_002778355.1 Clitarchus hookeri
TTTCTTACCAGGTACACATTACCGACCAACCTGTTTTATCTCTGATTATACTCGTATTAGTTCTAAATTAAATATCATATTTAATAGTTAAAATATAAGTTCTAATTAACCGAAAATAAGGTATGTTTTTAAGGTAAATACGAGTATATACCGTTTGTGATATATGGCATGTTTAGGAATCAACCAAACACGTCGTACTTGGGGCAATTTTTCAAACGTTCGGTTCAAAAAGTGTGAAGAAACCACTAATAAATAGATACGCCCGAATTTCGCGAAAAAAATGTCATGCCCAGTTCTATTGCATTAACACTTTAGCTCAGATCCACTTGCTTTATTTGAGTATTTATTTGTTATTGATCCTAGGTGTCTGCTCGCGAATTATAGACGCACCCTACAGGAGGACCATACTTCTGATTGGCTATCCCAATTTTCTCGTAAAGATACGTAACTAACTAGCAACAGAGAATTGATGATGTACCAGTAGAGTGTTGAATTCTAACATGCACGGAAATATTTTCGCTGAATTCGGGCGTCACTGCTAATAGACTATAAATAAAAACGTGTGGTACAAGTTTAACTTTGATTGGTACGAAGTGACTCGCAACGACTGTAGTTGAGATATGTTTACCGCGAAGTGCCGGAGCTGGGGAAGTCACACTCGCAACTATTGCGTGTAGCGGAGTTGTGCAGAGTGGCGATGAGGCAGCTACTTGTGCAACACAACTACCGGCCGCCACTTTCTAACTCACAGCGCATATGCATGTGCCAACTGTTGTCAGCTGATATGTTCGGCGGCACAGCGCTCAATTACAGCCTTCCCTCCTACAACACAGAGTAGAGAACACTATGAGGCCTGCGGATATATACCGCCATTCAAGACAAGTTAGGAGTCATCTATACTCATAATCAGACACGATGGAAAATAGCGAGAACTTTTTGAGTCAACACATCTTCTATAACACTGCAACTAAATTATGCTTTCATGATTGGATGAAATAATATTTTGTCTCAGCTAAACTGTTTCCATACCAATCACGAACCTTCTGCCTTATAGTATCAGAATCCTGATTGGCCAAGTTAAATGAGGTAGTAGCTTCATACATGTATGGCAGCCAATAAGGAACTAAAACTGTCGGACATGTGTACAGTACGTTGAATCATAGCAAACAGTCATCCACCATTTTTTACTTATAATTAATTCGTGGTTAGTTCTTGCTTTTCAGNTTAATTCGTGGTTAGTTCTTGCTGAAGGCTTGCTTAAGTACTACTTGGAGGTTATTCCTCCACCTCATGCAAACAAAGGTTAACAAAGTCTAGAAAATCGCACCAAAGGGACGACACAACGCATTCGTGCGCAATCCGTTCAATATAATTTTGTATGAGAACTATTTCTTACTAGGCATTACCTATAAACATGTTCTCTCCCAGTTTTATTTATTTTCATTTTAAATGCAATATTATAGTTAATAGACACAATGCAAGTAATACTTCAGTTGAACCAAAAAAAAGATACTTTAATATAACGAAGTATAAAGAACATGAGATGCATGACGTGAATTCAGGAAACAACCAAACACGACACATATGAGGCAATATTACTAAGGTTTGATTCAAAAAGTGTGTAGAAATCGCGAATGAACTATACCACTGGAGCCGCGGTGGTGCAGTGGTTAGACTACTCGCCTCCTACCTAGGCGAACCGGGTTTGATAACCGGCGAGGTCACTCCCGGATTTTAGCACGTGGGAATCGTGCCGGACGATGCCGCTGGTCGGTGGGTTTTCTCGGGGATCTCCTGTTTCCCCCACCGTTGCATTCCTGCGCTGCTGCATACTCACCTCGCTTCACCGTCATCGGCTTTGGTGACCTCGACGTTAAGAGCCGCCCAAATCTCTGCACTTTCTCTCCACTACACTACATTCTTCAGTACAGGAACATCAGTTAAGTTGTCCCTGTATTCTTACTCACTCACAAGTGTACTTCTGGTTCACACCATACTTGACGTCANGCCCAAATCTCTGCACTTTCTCTCCACTACACTACATTCATCACTGCAGGAACATCAGTTAAGTTGTCCCTGTATTCTTACTCACTCACAAGTGTACTACTGGTTCACACCATACTTGACGTGATTACTGTGCTATACAACGTTCACTACTGGCTGATCATCAGCCACTACGGTTCAGGCTTGACTTTACCACAGTTAAATATTTATTATTGTATAAAAGGACTGACAAACAATATCGTTATTTTGAGTGGTTATAAAAAAATACGCAAGAAAATATTTCCTGCTGGGCAGCAAAGTTTTTTCCGTCGATTCGCGCGGTTACTTCCAACTTTCCTGAAGCCCTGCTTATGATCTGCTTCGAGAATATTACTCCACCTCGTGTAATCAAAGCTTAGAAAATGTACGCAAGAGGGCCAACGCACTGCATTCGTGCGCACCCAGTGTAATAACGTTTTGCGTAAGAAGTAGTTTTTACTAGGCATTACCAACACACCTATTTTCTGCCTGTCTTTATTCATATCAGTTATACTGAAATATTAAAATTTATGAATAAATCGTAAATAAATGTTAAATTTAACTAAATATAAGGTATTTTTATGTTAACACAAGTATAAAACGCTTTTAATGTATGATATATTTAGGAAACAACTAAACACGTATGACATGAGCTCTTTTTGTAAAGGTTTGATACAAATTTCTTTAATAAATAGCAAATACACTATATACGGATAGAATGATATGATTAATTAGCGCATAATCTCTCAGAGTGTAGACACAGTATCCAAGCTGGAGGATTATTGGCCAATGCAGTCAGTTTCTTCCTTTCTATTGCGAGATTTGTCAGCGTTTCTGCTGCTCTGGTTTGTGAAAGGCTCGTCATAGTGCCTCTAGACGATGTGTGTGTGGTTAGTCAGTACGGACACCCTATTTTCGTGAAGTGATTTACTGTTTAGTTGGACTTCATATTCACTTCCGCGATCGGGAGGTTTCATCTGTTACGTGTCTTAGCCGCCCGCGAGTTACAGACGTTCAGTACCGGAGAACGTTGTCCCGCACTCTAAGAAATTATTCGTAAACTTACCACATCGGTGTATACATATAGTAAGAAACCGAGAATGGTGATGGTGAGGTCGTTTCCCATACAGCGATGGTAGCGTTCCTACATTTGCTCCCGAAACAGTCAAATGCGTAGGGAAGTTCCCAACTTTGTACAGTAGCGACGCTGAACATTCTTATATCTGCAGCTTGGTGTGAGGTATTATTTCCATACTGTATATAAGTCGAAATCTTCCATTGCAGATTAGGAAGTTTACCAGAAAACCTTTTCCAGTGCAATCAAACAGCATTGTGTCTCCTCTCAAAAACCAGCTGCCGATAACCAGACGAAAACTGCAGGTTTGCACGTAGCATTTAAAGTATAGCTGGAGTCGAACTCCTGCGGAAATTACGAGCCGCCAAGTATTATTTTCACTCCTGAGCCGCCCGCATAAAATAATGCCTTTTATTTTTATTTTCAGCAGTTAAAAGCCGGTAAATAACCAAAGCATTATACTCGTATATGTACGTGAAAATTTGAAAACTTTTGGGAAGCTACAAATAATGCTCCGTCGTGGTAACAAGTTTCGTTGCGACTAAAACACAAGTGGCAGCAACCAGCTATGTTGAAGTACAAATTGCGAATTTTCAGTCGTGGGACAGTGAAGTGGGTGCAACGCGAGGACGGGTTTTCACTTGAGCGAGGTGGTAATGTGACCTTGACGGCGCAATGTCGAGTGCCTCGTCAGGTTTCACTCTTCCGTCCACGGAATGTCGGTCTGGATCGAAGGAAAGTCGGCTGACCCTCATGTGAAGTCGCTGAGAGGTGAGTGATTATCCACGCCATACCCTTCCTCCGCAATACCTTCTAGAGTTGAGAGTGATCTCCTGCATTTGACTGCGCTGCCATAGTTTGTTATCTGAACTGTAGTCATGGACACGCGCCATTGCAACTCTGCGTTGTATTCGCAAGAAACAACGCGAAAGAGAAAAAAAAAACCAAGAGACAAATTATGAAATCAGGAATGTAAGCAAGCCGAAATTGGTTGTTGTCGACAAATTAGTAATATGCATATAATTACAAGAAGGAATCTTAGTCAAGTATAGTATAACGACACAATACAACAAATACGCAACATACATACAATTTCACTCATAAATATAGTGAGACGTCAAACGGAAAATGACGTGGCACAACAGGGGTGTCAATTGTATTAGTATTCACACATATAGACATTGCTTCCAATCCATATATTAGTAACGGAAGGCGGCTGAAATTAACTACGGAGTTCCCCTGCGGCAAGCTGAGGGTAGAGTGCGAACTTGCTGCGATCTCCGGACAGGCAGTAGTGGAGATTTGGGCGGCTCTTAACATCGAGTCTTGAGAGCCGGCAAGAGTGAAGTGCGATGAATAAGGAGCAACGCCGGAATGCAAGGGCGGGGGAAACGTGAGATCCCCGGGAAAACCCGCCGACCAGCGGCATCGTCCGGCACGATTCCATCATGCGAACATCCGGGAGTGACCCCGCTGGGAGTGTAACCCAGTTCGCCTTGGTAGTAGGCGAGTAGTCTGACCACTACACGACCGCGGCCCCTGACAGGCAGTAGGGCAGTGGAGGGTATGGAAAGCGCTGCAATATGTCGGGGGTCACTGGAATACCCGGCCAGACGTCCACGCGACTCACTGCGAGAAAGCCGCACATACACGCACAAGAGTGATCCGGTTATACACGGTCATCTCTCTCTCTATCTCTCTCTCTCTCTCTCTCCTCAGAGAGCTAGCACGCGAGCCGTGTCACCGTGGGAACTTGCCCTCTACCACGGGCGTTTCCCTAGGCCACTTGGTTTAGGTTACCGCCGCCTCTTGCCAAATACTTCCGTGAGACGATTAAGGGCGTTAGGCACACAAATATGTGTTATTTCATATATGTACCATAAAGTGTTCAACTTTTAGATGTCATCTGTGAGTACTACGTCCTCGCAAAAAGAAATTGGGCGCATATTTTTCGCATAAATACATAGCAAAATAACAATTCAACTGTTTTAGCAATGTACAAATAATGAAGAAGTTAACAGCTACTTTAACCCGTCCACTCACCGTGTGCATGATCGTGAAAATGATGCACGTGAAGCATATTTATGACTAGAACTGTACACAGCGAGCTACCAGTACCCAATGCTTTGAGAGCCTACCCGACAGATAGTCTGATTCGTGAATATTACGACACCTCTCGATTGTGAATGGCTGATTGCAACGTCTTAGAGCACGCAGCACGTTGTACACTGGTTGTGAAAGTACACTAGGCACAAGTACAGTGCGCATCAGAATATTACACGATTGAAACACTTCGGCTCACCAAGTTAATGTGTGACTGATAGGGTTAAGACGTCTAGGTTTTTTTTCAATTTCAAAAAAATTTCTGAAAAAAAGGACGTTCTTGCATGTTTATTATTTGTGGCTGCCCCTGAATGTTTTAAAATAACTTTTGTTAAGCATTCCTTGAACTTAAGTAAGACAAGACTTTCAGTTGCCCTTGTAAAATTTTCTTCAAACAGTTTTGTTTATTATATTTGTGTATCACAAAAACAGTACAACTTTGACTTTGACTTTGTTATTTTGCAAAAAACTTTGGGATAGAAAATAACATTTATGCGGCTAAAAAGTAGCCATAGTAATGTCTACGAGTTCTGCAGTATGTGGTAGAAATATCAAATAAATATTTCGTGGCCAATGCCCTTAAGTCTCCCGGCTACCTGGAGCTGTTTTCCGCGATTGAGGCCGAGAAGTGCAGGGGCGATAAGGTCGACACTGCCACGCGCATTAAGTGCTCCGTCGCCATTAAGTGCAGGGCTCTGAACTGGCGTGCGGTGTTCTCGTCGTGCCACCTCTAACTACTAGCATCTATGCGGCCACCCTATTATTCAACTGGTGGAAAGTCTGTAGCAATGTTCAATTCAAGGCCCTAAAAGTATTATTTTAATATTTCTGACGCGTACATTTAGAGATACGTCGTTTTGATATACTCGTTCATAGCTATATCGGAGTGCTGTACAACGATGTTTCTAAGCTACGTCACGTAACACGCCTGGTCTAAAGTGATGTTGTTTTCTTATATTAGCACTTTGCGCATGTTTGATAGTTTCGTGGGTAAAAAACGAGTATTTCAAACACACTGCGACGCAGTCCAAGTGCAAGGTCGACGGGCACCTTAAGGCTGTTGCGATTAGGATGTGCCAAGGCTGTGGCATACTTCTACGACCACCAACCATCCCCACACCAAACCCCTCTTCCCCCTCCCCACCATCCCAACATATACCTGTTTTTCCGTTGGCTAGTTTGACCGTATGGAAGTAGATATTACTTGTGTAGCGACTGATTCACAATTAGTTACGGCAACAAAGAGCGCAGTTCCAAAACTTCTTAAATATAGCACCTTTCCATGGCTACAGTTCACAATCGGTTGTCAGCTTATTCCTCACTATCTGATTATCTACTTGACTTAACTCAGCCAAACCTAACCTAGCCTAGTAGAAAACATAATNCAGCCAAACCTAACCTAGCCTAGTAGAAAACATAATTATCTTACATAAACTAACCAAAACCCACTTAATCCAATCTTACCCAACTTAACAGAACAAAAACTAACCCAACATAATGTACCCCAACTTAACTCAAGCATAAGTCAGCATATCATTACGCAACATAAGACAAGACAACCCAGCTTAACTCTAGATAATTCAACCAAACCAAAAAAATGTAAATCCAGTCTCACCTAACTCAACATGACTAACAACCCAACACAACTTAGTGTACCGTGGTACATTCACATTATACAGCAAACGGTGAGAAGGTATTCAAACTCTGAAGTTGAACTGAAAAAAATAGACAAAAGGAGAAAGGCAGTACTCAGTTCTGAAAACGGAAATTATGTTTCTAACCCCTAAAATATTACCGACCTAGCCGACAATCGAACCTAGGAGATTTTAATNCTGAAAACGGAAATTATGTTTCTAACCCCTAAAATATTACCGACCTAGCCGACAATCGAACCTAGGAGATTTTAATAAATACTTTTACCGTGTTTAAAACTGGGAAATGGGCAAGGAACCCCGAATTTAATTTAAAATATATATATATATCCTCACATGATATATTTTAATACACTACGGGCGTACCAGCAGTTTCATTTTGTTTATTGGAGGCGTNATATATATATCCTCACATGATATATTTTAATACACTACGGGCGTACCAGCAGTTTCATTTTGTTTATTGGAGGCGTGTCTTTGTAAGACATTTCCTTTCTCGACTGGCCAATCAGAATGAGGTAATGCCGAGACTGCACGCCTGTTATTCGCGGGCACACACTTAAGACACGTAACACGGAAATCATCCAATCACGAAAGTTGATCTGAGCTAAAGCGTTATGGAACACTACTATAAGTTAAAGTGAGCACTTTTGAAACCCCGTCATTCCTTTGGAATAATAGTCAATAAATATATTTTATTTTAGCGTTAGACGTTAACTTCCGAGTGCGGTGTAATACGCACACATTGTTTGTTACTTACATGGCATTTTATTTTAAGAAGTGATTAAAGGATAAAAAATGGCTGAAAACAATAAGTAACTTGGGCCTTAAAAGTGCTCACTTTACCGTGAACAGCCTACAGTCATGAAATTTTTTTCGCAAAATTCGGGTGTCCCAGTAATAGGTTATACCTTTACCTCCATATCGCCAAAAATAGCCTTAAGCACAGAGTAGATAAGTACACAGAGAAGAAATGGCATGATGTTTTCTTTGATATGGGCGTATACACGTGCTCTTATTGGCTCAGCGAGGCTCTGGAGACGCGTCTTGTGTCTTACTGGCTACTGCGTGCTGCGAGAGGTTTCTTATTGGCTGGGCTGCCGGCTGGCGAGTTAGTTACCAGGCGCTCATTGGCGGACGGCGATCCAAGGTATGTATGGCCAGTGACGTCATTTTAGGGGTGTGTGCGGCAGGATTTCGTGACACAAGAGGCCGTTTCATTTCGGTATTCTTAAGTTTTCTGTATCCAAGTCACGGTTAGTTCACACTTTTTGAATCATACCTTTGAAAAATCATCCCATTGTATTACGTGCCTGGTCGTATACTAAATACGTCTAGTGTCACAATTGTTTGTNATACCTTTGAAAAATCATCCCATTGTATTACGTGCCTGGTCGTATACTAAATACGTCTAGTGTCACAATTGTTTGTTATTTGTGTTTACATAAAGGTACCTTTTTTTTAAAATTGAACTTCTACTTATATTTTCTCTATAAATTTTAATATTTCACTTATTATTAATACGAATGATAAAAGGATGAAAACAGGTATGTTGGTAATGTCTAGTAAGAAATAGTTCTTATGCAAAATATTATTACAGTGAGTGCGCACGAATGCGGTGCGCTGTTCCTCTGGTGTAATTTTGTGGACTTGGTTAAGCTTTGTTTGCACGAGGCAGAGGAATATCCTGGAAGTGTAACTTCAGCAGGGCTTCAGGAAAGTTGGAAGTAACCGCGAATTGGGCTATGTGATGTGAACTGCCGTGATGGGGCCGCGGTGGACGTGTGTACAGTGCACCAGCCTCCCACCACGGCAACTCAGTCCACATTCCTGGAGGATCCACCACGAGTACAACATGTGGGTAATGTGGCGAACGTTATCACAAGTTGATGGGGTTTCACGGGGTGCTCCTGTTTCAGCAATCCCCTTTCATGACTGAAGGCTGACTGGGAGGGAAACGCTAAGAGCACCCCAAGTAACGCCATCGGCTTCCGCCGTGTCAGACAGTCTCTCGGTGGCGTTACTAGATGTAACATAGGGTGCACCGCACCGACTTACGCATTGTTCATCCTCGAGATCATCTGGTTTCTTCCGTCCTCATAGGTTAAGGAGGCTATTTCCTTGGAATAAACTTTCCAGGAATCCACATTTTCTGTATTTTTTTATTTTGAAATTTAGCAACAGTGTATTTAATGTTCTGAATTAACCATAAAATAATGGTGTATTTCAGCACATAACAAGTAAACAAAGCTACTGAAGGCAAATTACTTCAGTAATTTAAGTTTATTCACAGCATTTCATTTAATAACTAGTTTAAATATTTTTTCTCTATCTGAAATTATTCTTAACTTTATTCGTAAAATATTTCCTGACAGTTCCTAATGTTAACAGCAACATTTGTGCATCCTTGGATAATACCCAGAATACGTAGTTAACCCATCTATATATAAAGAAATCATATAAATATATTATAATATTTAAAACCTTAATTTTATAAACTGTAGTACCATAGGGGCTTCAGACTTTCTTGACCTCAGCTTCACATTATCATAAAACAGCCTTGGCTGGGTGCTCCATCATTTTTTTTATGTTTATATTTTTTTTCTTCCTTTTGGAGCGTACTTCAGCAGTGCTTTGTAGAATCGTGTTTCTGACACTTAAAATTTATTAGAACAATATATGATGACGATTGTAGTGTTACTGTTAAGGCAGAACATTTTTATTTTCCGTGAATTCCCGAGTCTCTTTCATGTCCTTTAATGTATGTCCTGTCACATTTGCGATTATGTCAATATCTTATTTTCATACCCATATAGCAANTCTTTCATGTCCTTTAATGTATGTCCTGTCACATTTGCGATTATGTCAATATCTTATTTTCATACCCATATAGCAATGAGGGTACTGCACATAATTATAAGTTTCCTGCAAACAGAACCTTCCCTGGAACTCTGCCGTCTCTTCGGTGTTACACCAGTTCCATCTGTCGAGCATTAGGCGAACCAACGGCTGTCCAAGCCTAGCAGTTGCCCCCTCAACGCGCGAATGCACAGTGTTAGTGATTCTGCGCTGATAACAATCGCAGGATTATGCGTACCTTTGTTAAACACAATGCAATAAAACCTCACTCTATCATTAAACAACCAAATACTTGAAGATCTTAGAAGGAGAAAGATATTCGNAACACAATGCAATAAAACCTCACTCTATCATTAAACAACCAAATACTTGAAGATCTTAGAAGGAGAAAGATATTCGATATTTTATATTATGTTAAATGCCACTAAACGTGTAACAGTTACACTTGACGTAATTTCTGTCAAAAAACTGTTTCATTCTTCTTGTGTAAGCATATGTACTAATCACAATTTAAATGTTTTAAAGATAAATAGAAAGGATTTGCCTTAATTCATCTGAAGGCATGTTATACACATTTAATTTCCCTTCGGAAAATGTTTGCACACAGCCGGGAGAAATAATTTAATCTTTTTTTGCTTATTTAATAAAGTCTCATTTGGTGGTACCTGGGATTCTAAGAGTAGAGGGGCAATGACAGCAAATGTTGTTGTAACATCAAAATGGTGCGGAAGGGNCTGCTCACACGGCGTGGAAGGACTCGGGCACAGGCCATCCCGTCAGTCGGGAAGCCATGGCAAGGGTTCTTGTACTCTGGTGAGGAACCAAACGAGTTTTCTTATGGGGGAGTTTGGAGTAAGAAACATTTTCGCCGCAAGGTGCGTTGGTGTTCCAAAGAGGTTGCTTTTGAGCTGGCTATAAATAGAGAAGTTATTCTTATTTGTACGCAATAGTCCGTGTTTGCCTCGAATTGTGTTATACGCTTACCCCATCCAAAATTGTAAGTATTCAATTTATTTCGTAACTATTTTTCGCACCCTACAATACTATTTACGTGAGCAAACAGTAAATATACATCTGTGTTTGGCATTGAGAATTCATAATCAAGCTTATTTCAATTGTTAAACGTTACTAGTTTAAGTGCGAAAAAATGAAAGGTGTCATTAAAAGGAACGTCGTTCTTGTCTCCTCTCCCGTGTGTAAACTACGCAGGAAAGTCATAAATATGATATTTTTAACAACTTCACTGTTTGTTTTCGATTCAGTTGTCATATTTAGAGAATGTAATTGTGTAATGTAAGCCAACGTTTAGCTAAATCCAGTTTGCGGCATGATATTAAATATCATTTGAACACATTTCATTATATTGCCACTCTAGGGCGAAGAACTAAGATTTTTCTTCGCGTAGGTTCTAAAACATTACAAATAGGAAAAAATGACTTACATATATTTATTTTATGAAAATCGCAATTATCCCACTTTCTTACATAAATAACCTGGTACTCATGGGACACCAGTGCTAACCCGAGCAGAATAGACACTAACCATGGTGGAGGGAAGTCAATATGACGTGTTAGCACAGGGTCGTCTCTCTCGATACAGGCGGGAGGTAACTGGTAGCGGTGACAGGCTCACCAAAGGNATACCTTTGAAAAATCATCCCATTGTATTACGTGCCTGGTCGTATACTAAATACGTCTAGTGTCACAATTGTTTGCTATTTGTGTTTACATAAAGGTACCTTTTTTTTTAAATTGAACTTCTACTTATATTTTCTCTATAAATTTTAATATTTCACTTATTATTAATACGAATGATAAAAGGATGAAAACAGGTATGTTGGTAATGTCTAGTAAGAAATAGTTCTTATGCAAAATATTATTACAGTGAGTGCGCACGAATGCAGTGCGTTGTTCCTCTGGTGTAATTTTGTGGACTTGGTTAAGCTTTGTTTGCACGAGGCAGAGGAATATCCTGGAAGTGTAACTTCAGCAGGGCTTCAGGAAAGTTGGAAGTAACCGCGAATGGGCTATGTGATGTGAACTGCCGTGATGGGGCCGCGGTGGACGTGTGTACAGTGCACCAGCCTCCCACCACGGCANTGGGCTATGTGATGTGAACTGCCGTGATGGGGCCGCGGTGGACGTGTGTACAGTGCACCAGCCTCCCACCACGGCAACTCAGTCCACATTCCTGGAGGATCCACCACGAGTACAACATGTGGGTAATGTGGCGAACGTTATCACAAGTTGATGGGGTTTCACGGGGTGCTCCTGTTTCAGCAATCCCCTTTCATGACTGAAGGCTGACTGGGAGGGAAACGCTAAGAGCACCCCAAGTAACGCCATCGGCTTCCGCCGTGTCAGACAGTCTCTCGGTGGCGTTACTAGATGTAACATAGGGTGCACCGCACCGACTTACGCATTGTTCATCCTCGAGATCATCTGGTTTCTTCCGTCCTCATAGGTTAAGGAGGCTATTTCCTTGGAATAAACTTTCCAGGAATCCACATTTTCTGTATTTTTTTATTTTGAAATTTAGCAACAGTGTATTTAATGTTCTGAATTAACCATAAAATAATGGTGTATTTCAGCACATAACAAGTAAACAAAGCTACTGAAGGCAAATTACTTCAGTAATTTAAGTTTATTCNATAATGGTGTATTTCAGCACATAACAAGTAAACAAAGCTACTGAAGGCAAATTACTTCAGTAATTTAAGTTTATTGACAGCATTTCATTTAATAACTAGTTTAAATATTTTTTCTCTATCTTAAATTATTCTTAACTTTATTCGTAAAATATTTCCTGACAGTAAATTGTTTTAATGTTAACAGCAACATTTGTGCATCCTTGGATAATACCCAGAATACGTAGTTAACCCATCTATATATAAAGAAATCATATAAATATATTATAATATTTAAAACCTTAATTTTATAAACTGTAGTACCATAGGGGCTTCAGACTTTCTTGACCTCAGCTTCACATTATCATAAAACAGCCTTGGCTGGGTGCTCCATCATTTTTTTTATGTTTATATTTTTTTTCTTCCTTTCGGAGCGTACTTCAGCAGTGCTTTGTAAAATCGTGTTTCTGATACTTAAAATTTATTAGAACAATATATGATGACGATTGTAGTGTTACTGTTAAGGCAGAACATTTTTATTTTCCGTGAATTCCCGAGTTTCTTTCATGTCCTTTAATGTATGTCCTGTCACATTTGCGATTATGTCAATATCTTATTTTCATACCCATATAGCAATGAGGGTACTGCACATAATTATAAGTTTCCTGCAAACAGAACCTTCCCTGGAACTCTGCCGTCTCTTCGGTGTTACACCAGTTCCATCTGTCGAGCATTAGGCGAACCAACGGCTGTCCAAGCCTAGCAGTTGCCCCCTCAACGCGCGAATGCACAGTGTTAGTGATTCTGCGCTGATAACAATCGCAGGATTATGCGTACCTTTGTTAAACACAATGCAATAAAACCTCACTCTATCATTAAACAACCAAATACTTGAAGATCTTAGAAGGAGAAAGATATTCGTTATTTTATATTATGTTAAATGGCACTAAACGTGTAACAGTTACACTTGACGTAATTTCTGTCAAAAAACTGTTTCATTCTTCTTGTGTAAGCATATGTACTAATCACAATTTAAATGTTTTAAAGATAAATCGAAAGGATTTGCCTTAATTCATCTGAAGGCATGTTTAACACATTTAATTTCCCTTCGGAAAATGTTTGCACACAGCCCGGAGAAATAATTTAATCTTTTTTTGCTTATTTAATAAAGTCTCATTTGGTGGTACCTGGGATTCTAAGAGTAGAGGGCCAATGACTGCAAATCTTGTTGTAACATCAAAATGGTGCGGAAGGGAGGGGGAGAAGTAAGGTCATCAGTAACCAAACATGCTGCTCACACGGCGTGGAAGGAATCGGGCACAGACCATCCTTTCAGTCGGGAAGCCATGGCAAGGGTTCTTCTACTCTGGCTAGGAATCAAACTAGTTTTCTTATGGGGGAGTTTGGAGTAGGGAATATTTTCACCGCAAGATGCGTTGGTGTTCCAAAGAGGTTGCTTTTGAGCTGGCGATAAATAGAGAATTTATTGTTATTTGTACGTAATAGTTCGTGTTTGCCTCGAATTGTGTTATACGCTTACCCCATCCAAAATTGTAAGTATTAAATTTATTCCGTAACTATTTTTCGCACCCTCCAATGCTATTTACGAGAGCAAACAGTAAATATACATCTGTGTTTGGCATTGAGCATTCATAATCAAGCTTATTTGAATGGGAAAACGTGACTAGTTTAAGTGCGAAAAAATTAAAGGTGTCATTAAAAGGAACGTTGTACTTGTCTCCTCTGCGCAGGAAAGTCATAAATATGATATTTTTAACAACTTCTCTATTTGTTTTCGATTCAGTTGTCATATTTAAAGAATGTAATTGTGTAAGCCAACGTTTAGCTAAATCCAGTTTACAGCATAATATTAAATATCATTTGAACACATTTCGTTATACTGCCACTCTAGGGCGAAAAACTAAGTTTTTCTTCACGTGGGTTCTAACACATTACAAATAGGAAAATATTACTTACATATATTTATTTTATGAAAATCGCAATAATCCCACTTTCTTACACAAAGAACCCGGTACTCATGGGACACCAGTGCTAACCCGAGCAGAATAGACACTAACCATGGTGGAGGGAAGTCAAGATGACGTGTTAGCACAGGGTCGTCTCTCTCGATACAGGCGGGAGGTAACTGGTAGCGGTGACAGGCTCACCAAAGGNACTCTGGACATGGTACGTCACAGTCTACCGAGTTGTACAATCACGTCTTCATCACTACGTCGCGTCTTCATCACTCGCTCGACATCTTACTGCAAAACTCTCAAACAGTGGCGTGAAGTTCATGAGTGCTTGGAGTGTGCATTGGCGCTTTAAAGGTTTATTACATTTCACATATTAACCAAAGTCTATACAAAAACGAAAAAAGGACAATCCTACACAACTGCGTTTACTAACTCCGTGAGAAAATATATTCCCATAATGATGTATCTCTACTGAGATATTTCTCGTGGCGGGAATTTTTACTCGTCACTGCGGTGCGAGAATTTGTACAAAATCAATGCGTCAATGTGTAAAAATGTTTGCTCACAAAGTAGGCAAAAACCGTTATCTGGGATTGCCCTATCTTAGCTTATCTGTGTTTGTTTACACAATCTCGTGGACTCCAACTGACATATTATGAGTTAATATATATTCAACGTCTTCTTAAATTAAGCTATCCGACAGATCCGTGCTATTCTTCAAAAATAATATTTCTAATATTTATACGTAACCCTGAAGTTTAATAAACCTTCGAAGCATGTATTTATGTAGACATCATTGCTTCTGTAGGTATGCATTTAGATACACACGCTGGACGATATGCTCACGGTAATGTTTGGCAAGTATACAGCAGACATAGTTGCTCAACGTTCATATTCGTGGCCACCAAAAAATAATTTTTCGTTTTGTTTTATATGCAAGAGAGTAAGAATATTATTTCTAAATTATTAATAATTCAGGAATTTTTGCAGTGCCATTTGATGAACGCATTGACGTAAGCGATATTGGATATTTTTATATTTGTGCTAAGAAATGTAGGGAATAATGGTCTAATGTGACACCGAGCTAGGTACCGCAGCGGTTAACTTGTGAACTCGTATTCGGGAGGACCTGGGTTTGAATCCCGGACCACCCATCCTGATTTCGGTTTTCCATGGTTTCCCAAGATCACTCCAGGCGAATGCTGTGATGGTTACTACAGCGTTCCAGCTTCTCTGAGCAACTTACTCCGACTCTAATGACTTCATTGTCGGGATGAGTGGAGAGATTTGGGTGGCTCTTAACAACGAGGTCTTGAGAGTCGATGAAGGTGAAATGAGTCGGAAATGGAGCAGCGTCAGAATAAAAGGGCGGGGGAAACTGGAAATCTCCGAGAAAACCCGCCAACCAGCGGCATCGTCCGGAACGATTACCACTTGCGAAAATCCGGGAGTGACCCCGCCAGGGATTGAATCCGGTTCGCCTAGGTGCGAGGCGAGCAGTCTAACCGCTGAGCCACCCTAGCTTCTACCTCATTGCTGACGAAATGTTAATAACTCCCTATCTAACTAATCTGACTTTGTAATAGTTGCTATAGAATCGCACCATTGGTAGTCGCTGAGGAGAAAGTAGGCTGCAGTAAACTCACTCGCGAGCACTGAAACACCAAATCAAACTCCAAGTTCTGAGCTTTCTGTGACGGACCGTGCACATAAGTATCCCTTCTCCATAACTCCTCACAATTTTCATAATTACTCCATGCACACTAAAAACTATTTACTTGCTGCAAAAATAAATTATCGTTAAATATGAACCGTTGTAAAGTAGGTTTACCACAAACAACATTTTGGTTTCATCTGTGTATTCATGGCAACGATCATGTGCATTTTGGTTATAATAGTTCTGTAGAATTTTTGTGATAAATTCAGTTGCTGTATTTTAAAGGTTAAGCCATTATGTTGATGACAAAAGGAATAAATTATTTGGTATAGTAGCATTTAGAATATTTCTTTAGGTATTACAAACTATAATGAATTTAAAAAATTGTTTAATATCACTTGACCTTTTCTTTTACGTACAACAATATTTATATACTTTAATCAAAATCAAACTCAAGGAAACGTTTTTCTCCGCTATGAAGAAAATTAATATTGCATAATAGAAAAATAAAAAAAATAAAAAAATGAATAACAACAATTCTAAGTTTCTTTAACCATCTCTTAGAATTAAAGCAATATTTTGTTAGTGTAAATAAAACAGTGTCAAAAAAATTGTTTTCTTTTCCATACGAAAAGCTTTGGATGTATATTTTTACATTGTCAAACTTCAAGAGCCAAACAGTAATTTCAACGCTCACTGAAATTCTGCCCGCTGTGTTAATTAGCTGGAAAAGTTATTCACAAAGTTCTTTATTAGTTTGCGTACAAATTTAACCCTAATAAATTACGCATCAAAGGTACCAAAATCAATATACTTTCAGCATTGAGAAATCGTGTCGTGATTATTTATACACATGTCATAGAAATAAAATTTTGAAAGCCAGTAAATTAGTTTTAATACTAGGACGTGTTAAAAAATAAAACAGGTGCGGGATGTATAGAAACTGGTAACTAATGCCGGACCCGCCAGTTAGCCTAACGTAACCAGGCTCATTAGAGCCACAGTTATGTTTGAAACCCATTCAGAAGCCGCCTAATGACACTCAGTTTTCCCCTGGTAGTCAGTATGTAGGTCGTTACTTTAGCCAGTTTTGAAGCATCTAGTGGGAGAAGCGATGCAAGGGAAAGGAACATGCAAGCCGTTACACTGAAAAAAAGGGAAAGTGATGAGGGGGAAGAACACTTCACTTTTTTTTTAAAGTGCTAAGAACATTACTGCTAGCTGAATAAAGTCTGACGACAAGAACTGAAGTCGTTCCGTTGACACAAAATAAAGTAAAATTGACAAAATCGTTTTCTCGGAATAATGAAATCTGGATTGAATCATACTTATTGGAACGACCATATTTCGATAGGTCACAAAAATATTGTTCTCGTATTCTGAAAGTGAGGTTACCCTTTAAATTGGCACATATTCAAGTCCCATATAGAATACCCATTACCCTATGTTAATTCCGTAGTGAAACTTCTTCAAGTGGAATTACGCCTGCGTTAGAAGCAAAATAATGATGAAGGCTGCTCACCGTTAACTGAGCACTTTTGAAAGCCCTTCTTGGTATTTATCATTCTGCTAATGTTGTATTCTACCGCCATGCGTGAAATTAATTGGAATTGTATAGGACTTATTTACGTCCCCCCGATGTTATGCCTGAAGGCTTATCAGGGTACGGCGCACAAACTAACTTACGACCTAACTTAAACTAACACGCATGCCTTACCTAGGATTCGAACCCAGGACCTCCCGCACCGCAGACCGGTGGCGCACCAACCTACTCCGCCACGGGAGGTCGGCTGTGAAATTAATATTTATATTGACGGGATCACTTTTAACATGTTCTAATCGTTTGAAACTGTAAAACTGTTAGGAAAGTAAACACTTCACTTATATGCAAATATGGGCCCACTGTGGTGTAGTGGTCAGACTAATCGCCCCCCACCAAAGCGGAGTCACCCGCATTTTCACATGTGGTAAGCATTGCCGTAGGCCAGTGGGTCTTCTCGGGGCTCTCCCGTTTCCTTCGCTCTTGCATTCAGCCGCAGCTCACTCTTCACATCACTTCACTAAATACCTCGCTGTAGAGAGCCGACCACAACCTCTCTAATCGTTATATGCTAATTGTTACTATTTCTTCATAAAACAAACAAAGATAGGTGGAGCACTTTTGGAAGCTCTGCTTAAGATCTACATGTAAGCACGTTGTGTATCCTTCCGCCATGTGTAAAATCAAAATTACCGTGGACCTGATCACTTCATTGATTCGTCAGTAAAAGGAAACTATAAAATTATTATTTAAGTGAATATTTCTATATCGCTGCCGACTTATTTGTAGCGTCACAGCTTCTGAGAGCTCGCGGGAATTATAAAGCGAAATGTAATAGCTCTAAGTTGTCAGACGCTACCTTCTGCCGTATTTCGCAAGAGGAGGACATTGTACAGCATGCATTAAATAAGCGTCATAAAATGGAAGATCATAAAATATAATTATGTAGAGCTTTAGAAATAGTGGAACATGAAACAGACATATAGGAAAATCATGTCTCATAAGAAAAGGCGAAGACACTGGAAGACTTATCGATAAAATAAGTAAAATGATTGAAGTGTCTGAAGAAGAGTGGACCAGAGAGAATCCAGATGAAACTGTATAAAATCCAGATATGATAACATCCTCCAAAAAAGGCTATCATTACCCAAATATGACAAGAGAGCCCATGAAAGTGGGATTGAACCCATTGCACATCTTGGGATAATCCCAGTACTAAATATATATATGACTTGAATAAGGTCCTGTTTCAGTTAGTTCGCTTCTCGTTTTTTTTCCTAACTTTTATTTTTGAGTTTTGTAAAGTTTTAGTTTGAATACCACGACATTCAGCTGTTTGCATGCAGTGATGTCTGTTGTACACCACGACTTGGCTCACGAGACAAATGTGAAATGATTATATGGAAATCAAAAACCATGAAGTGTTTAAATTAAATCTCATTTCTTCATAAAGCCATTTTTAAAGCACTATTTAACAATTAACAACATCAGAATACAATAATAAAGTGTTTTAAGCAGTAATTAGATACTGAAAAAAAAACATGTGTTCATGAATATTTCTAAATTTTATTTCACTAACTAGCAATTTCGAGAAATTGCTTCGGGGGAAACGCATTTGTTTACACTACATCAACTTCTGTTGTATGCGTAGTTTGTAGTTAAAGTTGGCAAAACTGACATGGCGGTGATTCGATAACTTGTATTTTAGTGGAATGTTGTTNATATGCAAATATGGGCCCACTGTGGTGTAGTGGTCAGACTAATCGCCCCCCACCAAAGCGGAGTCACCCGCATTTTCACATGTGGTAAGCATTGCCGTAGGCCAGTGGGTCTTCTCGGGGCTCTCCCGTTTCCTTCGCTCTTGCATTCAGCCGCAGCTCACTCTTCACATCACTTCACTAAAGACCTGACTGTAGAGAGCCGACCACAACCTCTCTAATCATTATATGTTAATTGTCATTGTTACTTCATAAAACAAACAAAAATAAGTGGAGCACTTTTGGAAGATCTGCTTAAGATCTACATGTAAGCACGTTGTGTATCCTTCCGCCATATGTAAAATCAACATTGCCGTAGACCTGATCGCTTCATTGATTCGTCAGTAAAAGGAAACTATAAAATTATTATTTAAGTGAATATTTTACAAGTTTACTAATCCATACACTTGTATGCATTAGAAAAGTCAGAAAGAAGAATACGACATTGCAGTGTTGACAAATATTTGCCGAATACTTTTAACTCGTCGTTGAGACCTCCATTGTTACCAACCTGACAGCGCGCGTGCCACTGCGTGCGTCCGTTAGAAATACGCGCAGGTGGTGACAGTGACAGATTCAAGGGATTTAAAAAGTGCTCACTTTATCGCAAACAGCCTTTGAACGCAATGCAGGCAATACAACGGCCAACAAATCTTTAAGGTTTAAAAGTTTTACAACTTAAAATACTGACGGTTATACTTTTGCATGGGATAATGTAGCATGGCAGTCCTTAAAATAAGGCATTTGGTTGTTGCAAAACTTTTCCTCCTGAAAAAACGCATATTTTAAGTTGTAAAAATATTGTACCGAGTTATCGATATGTAAAGAAAGGCACATTCAATAAGAAGTCAACACATGGAGCTAGTATATTTCTATATCGCTGCCGACTTATTTGTAGCGTCACAACTTTTGAGAGTTCACGGGAATTATAAAGCAAAATGTAATAGCTCTAAGTTGTCAGACGCTACCTTCTGCCGTTTTTTGCAAGAGAAGGACATTGTACAACATTCATTAAATGAGTGCCATAAAATGGAAGATCATGAAATATAATTATGTAGAGCTTTAGAAATAGCCGAACATGAAACAGATATATAAGAAATAATCTCTCATAAGAAAAGGCGAAGACAGTGGAAGACTTATCTATAAAATAAGTAAAAGGATTGAAGTGTCTGAAGAGTGGACCAGCGAGAATCCAGATGAAACTGTATAAAATCTAGATATGATATCATTTTCCAAAAAAGGCTATAATTACACAAATATTTCAAGACAGACGCTATACAAACCTGAGAGTGGGATTGGATCCATTGCACAGCTTGGGATAATCCAGTACTGAATATATATATGACTTGAATAAGGTCCTGTTTCAGTTAGTTCGCTTCTCGTTTTTTTTCTAACTTTTGTTTTTTGAGTTTTGAGATAAATGTGAAATGATTATATGAAAATCAAAAACCATGGAGTGTTTAAATTAAACACAATTTCTTCATAAACCCATGTTAAAAACACTATTTAACAATTAACAACATCAGAATACAATAATAAAGTGTTTTAAGCCGTAATTAGATACTGAAAAAAAAACATGTGTTCATGAATATTTCTAAATTTTATTTCACTAACAAGTAATTTCGAGAAATTGCTTCGGGGGAAACGCATTCGTTTACACTACATCAACTTCTGTTGCATGCGTAGTTTGTAGTTAAAGTTGGCAAAACTGACATGGCGGTGATTCGATAACTTGTATTTTAGTGGAATGTTGTTCTGTCTGTCAAACGTACAGTGATGTATCTGCTTGTAGCTTCCCGGAAAGNTGGAAGGCGAGTGGGTGTCTGGTCTGTAACTACTCCTTCCCCCGCGCGTACCTCTGGGCGCGTGAACGAGAAATCCTCCTTCGCTGTGAGAATACCACTAGACCGGCGAGTTAAGTAAATGTCAGGAGGCGAGGAGGTGAAACTATGTTTCCGCGCCACACGTGGAGGGACAGCGCCGTTTTATTGCTGGAAAGTTTGTGGCGAATACCGGAGCAGTCGTTTATCCTTGTTTCACATGAATCCGGTTGTTCAACGCAGCGATCAAAAAATTTCTTTACGCTTTCTTAAATACAACGTGTAGAGAAAATTCATAAATTGTATATGTATGGGGTTAGTTTCTCTTAAGAGCACTGCCTACCAGCTGGCATCCATACGAGCGTATATGCTCAGTATACATAAGCAGTATGTACTTTTTTGTAAAACATAAATCTCTTAAATTCCTTGCAAACAGGCTATATATACGTGTTATGGAAACATCTCCGCTGTAGGGAACTTCTCCTAAAAAAATTTTTTAAAACTACTATTTAGTAGGCCTATTGCGGAAAATTTTGGAACCAACACAGCTTCGATAACGCCATAGCTAGTTTATCCTTTCATAATTGGATCATCAAGGCTTTGAACGTTCTAAATTCTTTGCAGACCAAGCACAGACGTTCTGCCTGTGTGTATCAGAATCTTCATTGGCTTAATGAAACGGGATATTAGCTCCGTATGTGTATGACAGTAAACTGTCGGACATGAGTACAGCACATTGAATGCTAGCAAACAGTCAACATTTATTGCGATAAGACATCGGCTCTATTAATAAATGTTACACCATATCACATATCAATGATTCTGCAAAATTTAGTGGGGGAAGAGATGACGTATTTGATTGCGTACTGCTGTAAACCCGTCCTGTAAATAGGAGATGCGGTAGCATTTTTCCGTCGTGAGGATTTCCCGAGATGAACGACTCGTGCTGCGTTGTTCGTAGCGTGGCTCCGGCGTCTCCTCCTGCACGGACTGTCACGCCGGCCCGTGTTGCAAGCCGCCTGGGCGAAACTGCCCGGCATCTCTGCGCGTGACGTCACCGCGGGGACGCACTTGACGTAACAGCATCGCAGCCACGCGCGTTTCCGGTTCAGCTTCCGGCGCGACCAGCTCGTCACAGCAACGTATGCACGGCAATGACAGCAGGGAGTCTTGGAAAGTAGTTATAGGACAGCATCACTAAAAAGGTGTTGCTGAAATGTAAAAGCATATCTTTTAGGTTTTTACTCGTTAAAGAAATAATTAGTTTAATAAATACTGTTGACGGTAAAGAGGTCACCGCTGAAAGTGCCATTGGTACACGCAGCATGGCGAGAACACTGCACGCCAGTTCGGAGCCTTGCGCGTAGCGGCTATTGCGTGCTTGATGCGCATGGCAGTGTCACCCTTATCGCTCGCGTACTTTATCGCCTCAAACGCGAAGGAAAGCTCGAGGTAGGCGGAGCCTCGATGTCCTCACGTGGCTGGTCAAGGACACACAGTAGGCTGTAATAATTAAGTAATCGTGCCTTTTTAGAAGTTTTCTGTTAACACCAGAACTTCTTTAGTTTTCTTGGCATGTATCCATATTTAAAATGTGGCTTTAAAACAATTCTATATTCTATTCGCGGTATCTTCGCACTTTTTTTTTATTCAAACCTTTGGAATGTCACCTCATATATGAAGTTTTTAGTGTTTTTCTAAATACATCATTTATCACAAGCATTGTATACTTCTTGTAACATAAAAGTATCTAATTTCTTGTTAAATCGAACTTTTAATTGTATGTAGTTTATTTATAAATGATAAAACTTCACTTAACACTAACATTAATAAAAACTGAAAGAGAATAGGTGAGCATAGTAAGAAATAGTTCTCATGCAAAATATTATTGAAGTGAGTGCGCACATATACGGTCCCCTAGGTGTAACTAGAATACGCGTTGTCTCCTAGGTGTAACTAGAATAAGCGTTGTCCCCTTGGTGTAACTAGACTAAGGTAAGCTGTATTTGCACGAGGTGGAAAAATATTCTGGAAGTCGAACTTTACCAGGGCTTCAGAAGTTGGAAGTAAACATGAATATACTATAGTTCGTTTGCGGGGCGTACACGACTAATTGTATTCCAAAACACTTATGCTCAGATCCACTTTTGTGATCGAATAATTTTAATCGTTACGTGTTTCAAACCGTTCACTTACGAATCACGGATATACAGTATTGAAGTAAGTTAATTCTGATTGGCCCAGACACATAAGAAAATTGCTTGTCATAAAGGCGCGCGGCCATAATCAAAGTAAATCTGCAAGAGTACACGTACCATATTGAAGTATAGCTTACGAGTAAACATTTTCGCGAAGAAAGGGTGGCCTTTATTATAAGTCCTTCATAAACAAATATTTGACATGGAGAAATATTTAAAACAATCCAGAAAGCGAACGGCGTTTCTGAAACGAGGAAGTAACCATACTAGGAGTCATGGACACTTTGTGTCTGATACTGGGTCGAATTTTTGCGGTTGTTGAAACTGGCGCCAGAGAAACTCTAGCGCAAACAAAGCCTTCTAAGACTAAGAATAATATTTTTAGTTGTAATGCGAAATATGTAACAGTCGATGTTTGTAGCTCAGAGTGTAGCGTGCAGCCATCTTACCAACCCAAACCACTTGCTTCTTGCACTGAGACCGTATCAGACGACATCGGTAAAACTGCGTTTGCAAAAGAAAAATAAAATGTTAAATTATACGTTATGATGTGTACAGAATAACAGAAAATGCGTTATATCATGTGCTGGTTTCCAATAGAACTTAGAAGTTGGCGCGTGGTTGGGATTTCCTTAAGCCTTAAAATATATAATTGTATTTTATATCTAAAGTAAAAGTTGAGCGGTGGTGACCAATCATAACACAGACAAAGAGGACAAGCATGTTGCAAGTTTTCATTGACTGGACTTGACAATTATCAGGTGAATTTTGAATCGTAAATCCAGAAGACGTAATTCCGTGTACGAGAGCTGCGAATACTGCATAATTCTTAATTCGTAATTTGTATTTTGTAAACACAGCTTGACAGTATCGCCTGTATTGTGCGAACCACAGCAGTGGTGGGTATGTGCAGTAATACCCCGGATGAAAACAACATGCTTTCGTAAAGTCACATTTTCCTGGCAAACTGTTAGAACTACACCAAAATGCCTTGGAATTTTTTTTATAATGAATCCGTGTATAGTGTGTTAGGATGACGATGGGTCGGTGGGCACGGCTCTCACACCCTGTGTTGCATGTTCACTGGCGACGTATTGTAAGTGAAGCCAGCCTTGCTCAGGCACGGCATGCCAGTTGCGTAGTTACAAGCCCTGGAGGAAGCGGAAGTGAGGGCAGGCAGGAAGTAGGTGGCGCTGTATCGCGGCCAGGGCGAGAGCCAGTGAGGTGGAGTGTGCTAGAGGAGACGGGACCACAGCTCCGGCCAAGCTCGCATCTCGCTACACTCTGCTTCCTTTCTCCTCATCTGCACGCTCCAAACTACAGTTGCTCGCTGATTGGACGAGCCCTGGAAACCTGCTGCCGCCACCTCGCCGTACACTCTCTTTCAACACTCTTCTTATAGCGGTCCATCAAATGAGTAGGGACTGCTATTAGCCTGATTACCTGCACTTTCACAACTTTCGTATTCCAATAATATCAACCCATTCATTCTCAGCGTACAAAATCTTGTAAATTACGTTCTTGGGAGGTCATTTTTAGCCGGAACTGTACACTGCAAGGCTCAGTGTCCAATAATCTCCCCTGTTGGTAACTGATTCGAGAACCGTGCGTTACATAACTAGGTTATGATTGGTCCATGTTACTACAGCCGAACACAAAGTCGTTGTGACATCAACGCAAGTGTTCTATAGATTTAACTACAGCACGCGTCATAAAATTACTTTTTGGCAACTTGTGAAACCTTAACAAACGATATTTTGGAACTCTGCGAAATAAAATAATGAATTTTATTACTATTGGACAAGTATTAATGACTCCGTAAAACGCAAGCATTGAAAAATAATTGTGTCATATATTACGACGGATTCGAGTTTATCAGTAATAAAATTTGACGAATAAATGAAAACAGTGCTTTGCGTATATTATAATATTCAGAATGTTGCGTAACTGATGACGCCAGTTAACAATGTGATATATTCCAGCTAGAAATAATAGAATAAAGTGCTACGGAGACGTCCGTGACTACGAAATGCTATTGTCTGTGTTTGAATATTAACAAAATTATCTGCAAGTGGTTTGCGCCCGTAATTCATCATTTATGAGAGTGTAGGAGACTCTAAAAAAATATGACTCCCTGGAGAGTGGATGAGTGTTGCTGGGGAGGCGAAGGAGTACCCCGAGAAAACCAACCGACCATCGGCTACGTCCGCTACGTTTACCACGTGCTCACGTCACACATGGAGCAGATATCACCACACTGGGAGGCAGGCGTGTTAACCGCACAGCGGTCGAGGCCAGATTGAACGTTAAATAATTCGTTCGAACAATTTTTTGGGAAACTTATAAGAGATTGCAATATGAAGCGTATCCGATTAATAAAATTAGCAAAAAAGTATGCATGCAAAACTCTAATTTAAACATAAAATTTTGATGAATAAAAAATACTTGGCATGTATTTTGAAGTGTTGAATAGTAATCTTTTAAAAATCTATTCTTTAGTTAATAAAAAATATAAAATGTCGGGCGAGATAGTTTATTATGTAAGTTAAGTATGTCATAGCTGGATAAGTCTACAAGCAAGCATTCAACACACTGTTCAACCAACCCTCGTCTGCCATGTGAGTTAATAATTTCAAGTGTTATTTCTTTGAGACGGAGTCGAACAACATGCATACTTTGAGGACTAGAGCAATTCCTTTGTACCGTACATTACTTGGAATTATTTATTGTTAAAATATATAATTATATAACTTGTTTTAAGATATTAATATTAAATAATTTTCAAAATACAAATTAATTTTGCATGAACATATTTTGTGCATGTGTTTAGTGACTACTGTGTATTATGTAATAATTGTATAAGTTTAAAACCNTCTTTAGTTAATAAAAAATATAAAATGTCGGGCGAGATAGTTTATTATGTAAGTTAAGTATGTCATAGCTGGATAAGTCTACAAGCAAGCATTCAACACACTGTTCAACCAACCCTCGTCTGCCATGTGAGTTAATAATTTCAAGTGTTATTTCTTTGAGACGGAGTCGAACAACATGTATACTTTGAGGACTAGAGCAATTCCTTTGTACCGTACATTACTTGGAATTATTTATTGTTAAAATATATAATTATATAACTTGTTTTAAGATATTAATATTAAATAATTTTCAAAATACAAATTCATTTTGCATGAACATATTTTGTGCATGTGTTTAGTGACTACTGTGTATTATGTAATAATTGTATAAGTTTAAAACCTTACGAGATGTATCCTAAGTAAACACGCATATTGGCACACATTAAAATATTTTTTTTAAGAATTCAGATAACAATACTTAGCTGATTAGGAAGATATAAATGAAACATTTTGGTACTTTACAAAAGTCATAAAATTTAAAGTATCTACTTTGTACCGCAGAATATGCAGTCTATTTGCAGTGGCTTCACACTTTCTGGTTCAAGCCTTTGAAAAATCACCCCGCTTGGTTGCTTCCTTAACATCTTGCCTATCACAAGCGTTTTATAATCGTGTTAACATAAAAAAATTCCTTATTTTATATTAAATTCAACTTTTACATACATTATCTCTAAATTATAATATTTTATATTTATTATAATTATAAATAAACAATTGAGAAAATAGGTGTGTTGGTAATACCTAGTAATAAATAGTTCTTATGCAAAATATTTTTACACAGAGTGCGGACGAATACGGTGCATCGCACCTTTGGTGTAATTTTCTAGACTCGCTTAAGCTTTGTTTGCATGAGGCGGAGGAATATACTAGAAGAATAACTTAAGCAGGGCTTCCAAATAAACCTCCGCCACAGATATTTCTTTCTGCAGTATGTCCGATGTGCCTGGTATTGGCGTAGGCGGGGCAGGCACGCCGCATAGCTACAAAGCAACGCAGGGTTGCATACCACTGTAGGCGCTATGTAGGCATAATGCCGGGATGACAATGCCTTCACGTAACACGCATCAAACTACACTTTCACGTGTACTTAAAACGTGGTATTTCTGGCTAGTATATTATGATTCTCCACGTAAGCACTTTGTGCACTAAATAAAAATGTCGGGAATAAATTTTTTTGATTTTCAGATTGAAAACTTTTAAAATTCTTGTTATACATGCGTATTTGTGTTTTAATACTGATGTGGCAAGGAATTGGTTGCAAAAGTTAGGCGTTCGTGATTTATACTAAATTTTAAAACAATTAGGACATCGTTATAAACTCAAAAAACAAAATGTCCCTGGGAGATGTAGACACGTATTTTTATATATAATAAATAGATCGTATGTAACAAACTTTGATCTGCAGCGAAAATTAAAATTTTGTTTAGTGAAATATGCCTACTAAAAATTTCAAACTTAACAGTAAACATTCTGTGTTTCATGCATGCATTTTATACCTCTGAGAAATATAATTATTAAACTGCTGCAATGCAAAGTTCCCTAAGTTATTACAAAAAAATTAATTAATTAATTAATTTAGCCTCCCTTTTATTATACTTTCGTCCTAATTTACGGGGGTAAATTATATATGCGGTACGTGAATTAAGAACGTAAACAGACGACATCGCGAAAATGAAAACAAACCCGTGAAAAGCAAAGATAACACAACATCATCGATATTGTGATTGGCCAGCGAGATGACGTGGTGCAGAGTCACTTATCACTAGGGGCAGTGATATTTCGCGAAAAAATTTCAAGACAAGATACAGTCCAAAGCACTGCAGGGTTGCCCAGCTCCTTTGATTGGCTAAAAAATGTTCTGGCCCGTGTCAACCGTTTGCGCACGAATCACGAAGGTTCAGTGTCGGAGTTACTTAGTCCTGAGTGGCTTGGTCAAAGACGGACACGACACCAGCAGCCAATGGAGGTGTAACCACAGCTGAGGTGTGTATATAGTATTGAAGTATACTGTGTGCTCCGATTTTTACGCGAAAAGTCACTGGTCCTACTTGTCACGTATCACGCAAAAGCTAAGACATTGACAGGCGTTACGTGAAATGATCGTAATAGGTCTCCTTGGAACGCATTAGTCAATGTGTAGCCAGCTTGCGTGAACGCGTTGTTCGTTACGTCCATTACGTGTTACGTGAAACGTGAAGCCATCGTATTACAAGTGCTCGGCTGGAGACATTTTCACGTTTGAGACCAAGAAGCGCGGGAGCGATAAGGGCGACATTGCCACGCGCATCGAGTGCGCCATCGCCGCTAAGCGCACGGCCTCTGAACTGGCGTATTGCGTGTATCTGCGGCACTTTCAGCCCTGACCCTACCGTCGTATTACTGGGAAGTCTGTAGCAAAGTTCAGAACAGGGCTCTATCTTAGTTCCGCTCGAGTCTGTGCATTATACTGGGGAGAGTGGCTGGCTCTTAACATCGAGATCTTGAGAGCCAATGAGGGTTAAGCAAGGTGAGCAGCGCTGGAATGCAAGGGCGGGGGGAACGGGACATCCCAGAGAAAACCCGCTGACCAGCGGCATCGTCCGGAACGATTCCCACATGCGAAAATCAGGGAGTGATCCCGCCGGCAATCGAACCCGGTTCGCCAAGGTGGGATGCAAGCAGTCTAACCACTACACCACCGCGGCCCCTATCATACTGGGGACACGTATAGTAGTTTCGTCATAAAAGTCCGTCTTTCAAGCATGTTGCAACGTGGTCGAAGCTCCAAGTAGGAGGATTTCTGGACAGCAGCAATAAGGAGCTAAGAAATGGCAATCATAGATAATATTGTTGTTAGCGTTGTGACGTATATTTTACCAGAGTAACACATTCTTTTGGCTCGAGCAACAAAAGATACAGGACAAATAGTGCAAGAAACAACTTCATGCTGGCAAAATATTTGTTCACGAAGTTGGCAAACGTTTCTGTTTCGGATTGCCTTTTCTCGAACTCCCTATATTGGCTAGCAGAAAAGCGTACATTTCAACTACCGTGTTTAGCATTCCTTCATGTTCTGCACGATCTCAAGGACGCGCACTGCCGAAGACGAAGACGACAACCTGGCATCGCTTCCTGCTCGGGCCGCTTGCTTTTCGCGAGCAGATTGCACGACTAGTTGTCCTCCAGAACACGTTAGTCCAGAACAACCCGGCCTTGCCTAGGTACGAGAGGGCAATGGAAGATACATGGCCCCGTTTGCAGACGTCTAATGATGGTTGAATGAGAACAATCTCTTACTAGCACCAATTCACCTATTTTCACTCCGTTTTATTCATATTAATTATGTGATGATTTAAAGGCAAAATTTAAGTAAAAGTTCAACTCAACCAAAAATAAGATAATTTTGTGATAACAGAGGTATAAAACATTGTAATACATGACATATTTAGGAAACAATAAAAATTTAATACATATGGCGATTTTCAAAGGTTTGATTAAAATAGCGTGAAGATACTACGAATAGACTATATTATTGCTTTGTGTCGGTGTTGAGCTAATCATAAACCCCGAACGTTCTACTACGCTATCAAGTGAGCAACTTGTTTGCGAAACAAGGAGGTGTGTGTATTGACTTTATTACACTAGCAGTTATTTTCATTGTTTAATTGTAGAGCATCACAAAGACTAGAGTTTTTGGGAATACTTTGAAGAAACGATAACGGTAAAAACTTAAATAAAACAATTTTTCGAAAACGTTCCACTTGTTTATAAATAATTTTGTTTTACGAAAAAACGCTGCAACTACAGAGGTCATGGTGGTCTAGTGGTCAGACTACTCGCCTCCCACTTAAACAAACCGGGTTAGATTCCCAGCGGGTTACTCCCGAATTTTCGCATGTGTGAACCGTGCCGGACGAGGCCGCCGGTCAGTGGGTTTTCTCGGGGATCTCCCGTTTCCCCCGCCCTTGCATTCTGGCGCCGCGCAATACTCACCTCACTTCACCTTCATCAGCTCTCAATATCTGGGTGTTAAGGGTAGCCCAAATCTCTCCACTCGACGCTAAACTACACGAACTTAAGATTCTCCGGTTCAACTGTACCAACGCAAACAAGCGAATACTGACAGCGTAATATCAGTAGTCGCAAGACCACTGTGCTTGTGTTGTGTAGTGTATGTATATATCGCTGTGTGTATGTGCAATGTTTACGCCAGTTTCACCCGGGCTCTACTGCTGTCACGAGTTCGGGTTTAGGATCCTGCTACAGTGAACCATAGACTAAAAAGGAGGTAGATCGATAAACGTCTTCTGCGCATGTACTTAATATTGGCCTACCACACACCAACGCATCGGCGAAAGTCACATGACCAGCCTTAATTTTCCTAAGACAAAGAACTTTTTATTAATTGAATGTAACTGCACTTAACACTGGCTACAAGAGATGTGGTAGTATGTCAAATCACGTATTTATTTAAACAGCGTCCCAACCTCGAATACTACCCACGTCGTTATGACAGTCGCGTTGGCAGAGGAGCAGTCCAATGTTGGCACACCTACTGCGCAGCTTGGGCGCGCACTCTACCCTGTACGGTCTGCCGTGGCACTAGCGTAGTGGAGGTTCGCTGACCGCACTTTCACGCGCCGGGGTGAATGGGCTCCTGGCCGCGCTGAAGAAAGTAGTCCTCCCACCACGACCTGCACAAGGACAGCCGCTCCACTGCCAGGCAGGGTCGGCACTCCGCCTCCACACAGTCTCGTTCAACGTTCGTTCCACACGCCCTTGAACCGACATCCTATCCTCTCACTGAGTGTGAAGGTGTGACGTGTATTGTCCTGCGTAGTTCCAGCAGCTATACCTATGTTAAGAGGTTGGGTGTCATCAGCTGAAGGAACTAAGGCAACGCGGAGTCGTCTGCCCAAGTAATGACTATGTTTGCATTTCAGCTCTTTACTGTATTTTCACGACTAATACTGGTATTTCAATTCCTACTTTTTGCAGAGTGTTAATTACAAAAGTTGGATCTGTGAATGAAATGGTGTAGCGAATCTGAATTCGAGTAAATGATGTTTTAATATTACATAATTTATTGGGTCTGAGACAGTACACAGGTATTTAGGGAATGTGCGAAAAGGTGCATGCGTTCTCGTCATGCTGTACGCATATTATCATTATGTGCAACATCCGTACTGCCTTAATGCACGATCAAGAGTTGCAAGAGACTCACAATTCCACGATTTTAGGGGTTGCGGTAGTCGAGTGGTTAGACTGCTCATCTCCCACCAAGGCGAACCTCGTTCAATCCCCTGCCGGGTCACTCCGAATTTTCGCAAGTGGGAATCGTGCCGGACGATGCCGCTGGTAGGAGTGTTTTCTCGGGGATCTCCCGTTTTCCCCGCCCTTGCATTCCGGTGCTGCTCCATTCTCATCTAATTTCACCCTCGGCGGCTCTCAAGACCTCGCTGTTAAGAGTCACATGAATAAAGTGAGATAGTACATACCAATCTTAATGCTACATATGGTGAAAGGATACACAATGAGAAAAAATAGATCCTAAAGAGGTTTTTCGAAAGTTCTCAATTAACCGTGAACAGTCTATAGGCCTCTACTCATATCATACAACAGAAAATTGATTGAGAGTTAAACTACTTTATGTTTCATGGCTGCTGAATCTGCAACAACTCTTGTAACTAATAAACAGAAACAGACTTTGAATAATATGTAATTAAGAGAAAAAAACCTGACATACAAAAACAGTATAATAAAGTGTCCACTATGTTCAGTAGTACCTACAAATTTCATTGAATGGAAACTTTGCCAGTGTCAGTTCTTAAAATGGCCATGGAAAAGTATTAGTATCACAATAAGTAACATTTAACCTCATGTATAGTCGAAAGTATTAAGTATTGATACCAGTGAATTGCAGTGCAAAATAAAATACTTTCATACATAGGACACACATTCTTCGTGTTTGCAACTTATTATTTTCTTTTCTTAGTTGGAATCCATGTTTTCGGCTAAGAGTACATAAATTATTTACAACTAAATCATTACAAAATCCCTTAATACTATCGTAGGCGCTGAAATCAGGATTCTAGGATGCCCATATAAAATAATTTCACTGCATTAATAATTTTTATATTTAATCTTTTATTATAGTAAAATATTTAGAGATGTTTACAAGCACTTTTGGTTCGTGTAAAGAATACGTTACAATTATTAAAAATAAATATTTTTAACCTAAGTAAAATGATATTTACATCCCATAACAATAAAATACAAATAAGAAAGACATAAATTACCTATTTGCAACTATAATTCAGTGTTGGAGGTTGACATAGCTGCAATATCTTGGTTTTGTTGCATGAGTCTATTGTAACTTGTTCAATTAAAATTATTCTATAATAATTACATGTATACTATCGTAATAGTATTTTCATGATACTTAGCATTGTGTATTTATATAGTAATACCTAGAGCACAATTATGGAATGTGAGAATAATTATAAAATGTTAAGGTAAATATTCATACTGTTTCTTAGTTGGATAATATGTATGTCTGCACAAAAAATTGTGAAAGGCGACAGCAAGATTGCATTATGAAATGTCTATTGCTTCCAGATGTGGTTGCACGGCGTGTTGTTGACGGTGGCGGTGTTTACAACGACCACGTGGGCGGCGGACAAGCAAATCAAGTTAGAGGACATCGAGCGAGACAACTTGAAGAACTCCAAGGATCAGGGAAAGCCGCAGCAGTTCCAGTACCAGCAGCAGCAGGCTCCAGCGGGGCCTCCAGGCGGCCAACAGTTCCTCCAGCTGACTCCAGCGCAGCAGCAGCTGATCTCACAGCAGCTGCAGCAGCAACAACAGCAGCAGCAGCAGTACCTGTTCCAGCCGCAGGTGCTAGCGCCTGGCGGCCAGTTCGCGTACTACCCGTCCCTGCCGGCGTTCGGCGGCAACCAGCTGCAGGCGACGTACGTGAGTCCGGAGCAGGCACAGGCTCTGGCAGCGCAGTATCAGCAGGCCCAGGCCGTACCTCAGCNTTCCCAATGGGAGCGTCAAAAACCACGGAAGGTGCTTCATCTTCACAAACAAAAGGAGATGTCCCCGAGGCAGCTTCTCATCTCCCTCCTCTCTTCTCAGACTGCTCACTCCTCCATTCCACCTCACTCCACTGCTCAACACTTACCCAGGGACAGGATGGTCTGGTATGCTCTTAATTCCCAATGGGAGCGTCAAAAACCACGGAAGGTGCTTCATCTTCACAAACAAAAGGAGATGTCCCCGAGGCAGCTTCTCATCTCCCTCCTCTCTTCTCAGACTGCTCACTCCTCCATTCCACCTCACTCCACTGCTCAACACTTACCCAGGGACAGGATGGTCTGGTATGCTCTTAATTCCCAATGGGAGCGTCAAAAACCACGGAAGGTGCTTCATCTTCACAAACAAAAGGAGATGTCCCCGAGGCAGCTTCTCATCTCCCTCCTCTCTTCTCAGACTGCTCACTCCTCCATTCCACCTCACTCCACTGCTCAACACTTACCCAGGGACAGGATGGTCTGGTATGCTCTTAATTCCCAATGGGAGCGTCAAAAACCACGGAAGGTGCTTCATCTTCACAAACAAAAGGAGATGTCCCCGAGGCAGCTTCTCATCTCCCTCCTCTCTTCTCAGACTGCTCACTCCTCCATTCCACCTCACTCCACTGCTCAACACTTACCCAGGGACAGGATGGTCTGGTATGCTCTTAATTCCCAATGGGAGCGTCAAAAACCACGGAAGGTGCTTCATCTTCACAAACAAAAGGAGATGTCCCCGAGGCAGCTTCTCATCTCCCTCCTCACAACTCACAATGCTCAGCTTTCCATTTCACCTCGCTCCACTCCTTTGTAGCTTCTCAGGGACAATATTTCCTAGTATGCTCTTCGTTCCCAACAAGAGCATCGACAACCTTTTTTAGGTGCTTCAGCAAATACATAAGAGCTGCTGCTGATGGCTTCTCATCTCCCTCCTGACATCCCATACTGCTCACTCCTTCATTCCACCTCGCTCCACTGCTCAACACTTACCCAGGGACAGGATGGTCTGGTATGCTCTCAATTCCCAGAGGGAATATTAACAACCCTGGGAGGTGCTTCATCTTCACAAACCACAAGAGAAGTCCCTCGGGCAGCTTCTAATCTTTCTCCTCACGAATCACAATGCTCAACAGCCCATTCCACCTTGCTCCACTACCTTGTAGCTTCCTAGAGACGAGATCGTCAAGTGGTTTTTAGTTCCCAACAGGAACATCAACAACCCTAAATGGTGCTTTAGCTTTAGCAAATACAGGAGATCTCTTTTGGCTAGCTTCTGATATCACACATCTCACACTACTCACTTTTCCACTCCACCTTGCATCTTCTTGGAGACAGGATCACCTAGTATGCTCTCTGTTTGTGTTTTCCTAAGTCCATTGATAAATGCACAATATTATATTCTAATGATTTACTGTCAGTTTTGTATGCAAAAAAATGAATGGTAGTTGTTCCTTGATGCTTCACTCACGATCATCTAAGACCTAGAATACGAACTTAACCATACACACCCAACTAATACCTCGGCACACTATGTTGTGTGCTTCCAAAAATTTAACCACTCGTTATGTGTCACATTTTGAAAGAATATACAGATACTTTCAAAAAAAGTCTATTATATTCAAAATATATTGTAATGTTCCATGGTACAAATGCAAAACGACTCTATTTTGTACACTGCACCAGAAATCCTGGAGATAAATATTTAGTTCAAATTGCACTTTGAATCCAAAATATTCATTAGATTTATTGAAATTTGCATATGTAGTCATAAAATCCAAGTGGAATTATTATCCATAAAGAGACACAATTTTTCCTAGTCTGCATAAAAACACAAACAAGAGAGATACCATGGCCCTTGTAAGCTAAGGGATATTTTTGGCCTTGAGTAATTAATTATTTCTTCAATTACTCATCGACATTCTTATTCTTCAATGATTCACCCACCCATTGAACTCATTCATTACTGTATTAAGAGACTATCCAGAGATTGTTAAGCCATTCCTTGTACTATAGGAATGCCATCTATGAGAAGACGTTTTGGTAATTTAATGAAAAAATCGATTCTGTTTTGTTGTATTGTAACTTATAAATGTAGTATATCTCAAGTCAAAGTATCCTGTTTTAAGCCTTTGGCATACAGATTATTTTTCATATTAAACATTTATCAAAATATCTCACATCCCCGAACAGAAAATAGAGACTTTGCCGCTTAGGTGTGTGCTGTGATCTTAGTATGTAAATGTGTTTGTATGGAGACTTCCATGTTTTCAATACTTTTATTGTGTAATCTATAAAATTGACTGCGACTTCGCTGTGTGTATAGTAATTTTGTATGTTATTAAATATTGTAATAAATCTTTTTTCCTACTCTGTGTCACAAATTATTACAAAAAATTAGAGAAAAATTACAATATTTTGTGGTCGTCGATTTTGTGCGCACTACAAAAGTGGCTTTTATTTGTCTGCATAGTGACGAAGTACCTACATTAAAAGTAAATCACCTTGTGTATTACAAATTATTTATTTATTCTCAAATGATTTTGTGTACTAACAATTCCAGTATTGTCAGGCTGAGGAGTCTGATTAAAACATAATTATATTTTCTTATGTTCGCTTACTTACGTTAATAGTACTGTGCTCGGCGCAGTTGTTAAGGGCTTATAAATACAAATGTTCATAATGAAGGATATTAGAGTTTGATATACAGATAAATCGTTTAGGTTTCGAGACCTCCGTTTATACCAACTCACAAGTGGGTTGTATTAAATGTGCCATTGGTGAGAGCTTGACGACAGAAAGTTCACATTTTGTATTATCAAACTGAACAGTATTTCTTTAAACGCAGTTTACGAGTCGTAAACCTCCCACCCGCCTTGAGTGATTCACTGTTCAATTGACTGGGATGGGCGGGGTACAACTTCAACACTGGTCGCATGAAGCTGTTCTGATCAGTTCGCAGCTTGGTGCCACACATGACGCCATGTGCGTCTGGGAACACTTTATCATTAAGCGTGCCTACCATCCAATTGATGTGAATCGGGGTCCTATTTAAGNACGCAGCTTGATGACACACATGGCGCCATGTGCGTCTGGGAACACTTTATCATTAAGCGTGCCTACCATCCAATTGATGTGAATCGGGGTCCTATTTAAGGGTTATCACTATTTTAGGTTTGCTTCTTTTTCGTCCCCTTCTCCCTAGTTTGGAGGGGGTTGAAATATTGACGTGCCAGCATTACCAAAACTACTAGTAGGTTTGTTTCCCCACGAACCAGCAATGTAGAGTGGGGGAACTCAGATGGCTCGTATCAACAGTGTCTTGAGATACCAGCAATATAGCTTGTTCACTAGAGTGTTGGAGAAGTCTTCTCTGAATATATCTGGTGGAAGGCTACTGGAGAGAAACTAGTTTGGTTTGAAAGCTGTTACGTCAATAAGGACGCTTGGCGGAGCAAAATAATGCTATGAGCTAAAAGTAACCTCAATGTGCGTCGGATCCATGTAAATATGTTCATGGATAAGNGAACTAGTTGGGTTTGAAAGCTGTTACGTCAATAAGGCGGAGCAAAATAATGCTATGAGCTAAAAGTAACCTCAATGTGCGTCGGATCCATGTAAATATGTTCATGGATAAGTAGTTTTGTGCAACCACCTAGTCTTTCATAGCCTTTCAAAGTGGGGTGTGGTATAAGAATGTGTCATGTAGCTTCAAATGTGCTAGCTTGTCCATAAAACACTTGGCTATTTCGAGCAGATGGGGAACTTGTAAAGACATTATAATATTTTGTTGGGTATCACAGAATTTGTTCCAAATAGCTGTACAAAATTTTACAGCATCCTTATAGATGGGAAAAAATTAAAAATGATTTTGTAGAAATGTCACACAAGCTCTAGTTGAACTAATTTTGTAGTAAAAAATGATAATTGGACAATGTTTGCTTCGAACAGGAAATGTTCTACTTTCTTGACGATCTTAATAGAAAACATGTGTGTGTAATTCATTTCTGCATATAGGTATTNTAAAAATGATAATTGGACAATGTTTGCTTGGAACAGGAAATGTTCTACTTTCTTGACGATCTTAATAGAAAACATGTGTGTGTAATTCATTTCTGCATATAGGTATTTCTGTATGCTGTGCTCGTAAGAAAACTAACCATTATTGAAACGNTTTCTGTATGCTGTGCTCGTAAGAAAACTAACCATTATTGAAACGATCTTAGGATGATGTCTGAAATAATTCATGAATTTGGAAATATGTTGTCGCATTACATTCCTGGCACAATGTAGGCAGTGTTATTTTTGGAGTAATCACTGAAGTGTTGGCCATTCAGTAACGTAACTGGATGGCATATTTTACAGGCAAAAATACGGCGTTTCCGTTCAAATGTTGGGCCTGGATGAAGAAACCGCTCAGCTGTTGTGAGGAGGCTTTTAGTTTTCACGAAGGGCATGAACCTCCGGACTGACGGCTGCAGTGTTGTTTGGTGGTTTCCTGTGCGTGCACTGCAGTGGTTCCCGCTGACTGGGTGGCTTTGACGGCCAGGTTGCACGAGGCTGAGCTGGACCTGTCAAATGCACACATCAGGCGAGCTGCAACTTAGGTGCCTGAGCAGACATGCCCTCTACAATATACAGCACAATGATGCTTCTATGTTCGATTTGCACGCTATCCAGAGTCAGAGGAGACTAGGGAAGGAAGCCACTGTGACCCTGGCCACTAGCGAGAGGTCAACAATTCCAACAGGTGTCAGTCCATTAGACACACAGTTAGCAGGGTTCTGCTAACTTAGAACATAATACGGCCACTCTAATTATCTACCTGCTTAGATTTGTGTAAAAAATAATTATCAACAAGTGTCTTTCAGATACCGAAGACAAAATAACCAAAGAGTCAGTCCGTCATGCACTGTTTAAGCGAAAGGACACATATGTATCGAACAAACTGTGAAGACAGTAAATGCAAAGTATCGCTACATACAATTCAAGAAATGGAAGTGATGCTGTCTTGAAGAGACTCACTCTTTGATTTTGCCATCAAGAGACATGTAATGACCATGCCAACTCATGACACTTTATGGCAATAACACTGCATAACATTGACAAGCAAGTAATATTATGTAGACCATGTGAATTGTTATGTTTTAAGTGGGTCAGACACTTACTTTCAAAATAGTGACCATATAAATATTTTAGCTTAGTATACTATAGCTTTGAAATCATGAAACTAATTTTAACTTAACTCTGTATACTGGCAATATCAATTACAACCATCACAGTAATATACTTACACAGAGCATCTTTTATCCGCCATTTTGTAAGATAGCGCCACGTGATTGAGTAAAGGTGTATGTCTTATGTCGGAAAAGTCAACGTATTCGTACCAGATTCGACAAGAAGTAGTAATATGGTAGGACATGTGAATTGATATGTTTTAAGGGGTCCAGACACTTATTTTTCAAAGCAGCTGCCATATAAACATTTCAGCATAGTGTGCTATATATACGAAACCATGTAACCGCATCAAACATAACTTTGTATGCTGGCAGTATCTATGCAAGTATCAAATGAGCTAATAAATAAACACTTTTGTCGACTATTTTGGAAGATCGCGCAACATGAAAAACTATACCTACTAAACAATTTAACAAAATTCAACCAAACTTTGTATGCTGACAGTATCTATCAGATACGCACTATATGCCTAAACAGAGCTTATTTTTAGGCCTTTGTACCATATCTCGGGAAACCAATTTCTACCAAATTCTTCATAAAAGTAGTGTTACTGTAGGCTATGTAAACCTGAAGGATTCAAGAGACTCACGCAATTGTTTTAAAATTACGGCTCTGTAAAGAATTCAGGTTAGTAAACGCTGTCTACCAAAACCTTAGACTGATTACAGCTGAAGTTGATGCTTTGAATCCTACCACCGTAATGCAGTTGGTTTCACGCAGCTTACGGTACGAGGGCTTCTGTGTTTGACTCCAGGGTAAGGGACGTGTGTACTTGTAATTGGCTCACTAGTGTTGTATATGTTTCTGTTTCAATCTCCATCGCTGCCTTCCTACTAATCTTTTAACAACTTCATTTCAATTATTCGCATCCACTTAGTGAGAAGTAGGCTTGTTGTTTGTATTGGTAACTTATTGTAAACAGAAAAAGTGTTGTAAATTTTTTGTGTAAACCCCATTACCAGTATTACCTAGATTTTTCCTAGGAGCAAGTGAAATCTTTGCTATAATATATGGTTTTTAATTTGGTTCCATTTTCACAATTTAAGGTTTAAGGCCCTTACATTTTTATTGAATTCAATTCATTGAATACTATATGACTTCATAGAAACTTCATAATAGTGGCCATTTTCTCTTTCAATTTCTTGGCAGTCTCGTTTTCCTTCAAGATTTTCGTTGGATAATGTTCTACATTTTCTTGAATCCAAAATTTCAATCGCTTTATCGTAGGTTATCTGACAGTACTCATGGAAATAATCTAATAACAATAGAGTTGTGTGCGCACATTTAAAGTTTTTACAAAATAAGGACACATATTTTTTATAAACAAAATGTACAGTTAAATGAAGAAAATTAGTTGGGTTTTAACAAACTTTTTTCGTGTCGTGCATGAATCGTGGATACTTTTAAATTTGCTTTTGGTATTTTGCAAACTGGTTTCATTAAAGAGTTTCTGCTAAATTTTTATGATGAGAANATACTTTTAAATTTGCTTTTGGTATTTTGCAAACTGGTTTCATTAAAGAGTTTCTGCTAAATTTTTATGATGAGAATTGAAAGCTATTGAATGCAATTCATTGAATAGCAAATGAAGTGATTTTTTAGTTTAATAAATTAAATTAAAGTAATTACGTGAGTGAGCGAGCGTGTAGATTTGAGCGGCTCTTAACAGCGAGGTCTTGAGAACCAATGAGGGTGATTGAGGTGAGTATGGACAGCGCCGGAATGAAGGGGTGGGAGAAACGGAAGATCCACTAGAAAACCCGCCGACCAGCTGCATCGTCCGGCACCGCTCAGCCTCCCTCCCCTTCAAGTAATTGAATTCAATTAATATTTTATGGCGTGAAGTGGTCTTTAGAGTGTAGNATTCAATTAATATTTTATGGCGTGAAGTGGTCTTTAGAGTGTAGTTTCTGCGGAATTACCTTTTTTCTCAGCGCAGATATAATTAAATATATGTCAATATTTTGGTTCAGTAACTACTGAACTTAAGTTAGAAGTAGTGTGGCCTCCATGTGAGTACTGCAACCCACTGTACACCAGGCTGAGGTCATTAAACTGTCGTTTACACACCACCATATACTTATATACGTATGCTGAAATTGTCACTCAAGTACGATTAAAACCGTACATGAAAGAAGAAAGCATACTTATATTTTTGTAACCCTGAAAATTTATTGGCTATAATTAATGTATATTTAAATATACATATATGTATTATACTTATAAATATATTTATATATCCTAAAAGATTCACTTAGACCTAAATAGATTATCGGCTACCAATGTTTATCACGGAGAAATGTGGAGGCAGAAAAACAGTTAAATTGGATCTAAATAAAATCACCAAAGAAAAATGAATTGTTATTATTTAAATTACTATTGAGACAGGCGGAACCAGTGTGATCACATAATATAACAAACAAACAAATAACTCTGAGACTATACGCATCTATGGTNTGAGACAGGCGGAACCAGTGTGATCACATAATATAACAAACAAACAAATAACTCTGAGACTATACGCATCTATGGTTTCTTGCAGGAGAATTTGGATGAAAGGAAAACACATTTTTACATAAATCTGATGATACTGCCATTTGGAAAAGATTGCGTGCATTTCTTAGTTATTATATTTGTGGTGCGGTGTATGTTTATATATAATATATACATAATAAGTGCAGATCAGATAAAACAGGACATCACAGCCACTAAGTCCTGTATGTAAGTTTTCCTTACGACATATAGGCTCAAGAGATGGCCTGTACGACACCATTAAGCCTGTCTGCGACGATACAATGTTTCGTACGAGCTCTGACGGAAGCTTCTGCGAGACCTGCTACCCAAGCCTGCATGAAAGTAGTTATGGAGGCGATGAAATAACCTGACACACGATACTTGTTGCCGTGAGGGATTCTTTTATGATTTTACTACTGCAACTGTGCTTCAGGAACAGTTTTCACCCACGACTTCAGCATTATCCGTTTATGCATAGAGCCTAATCNTACTACTGCAACTGTGCTTCAGGAACAGTTTTCACCCACGACTTCAGCATTATCCGTTTATGCATAGAGCCTAATCGTTTCGTATATATGTATGTATGTATGTATGTATGTACAGACAGTTCTGCACCGTTTGACAGATCTGAAGGAAACTTNGTTTCGTATATATGTATGTATGTATGTATGTATGTACAGACAGTTCAGCACCGTTTGACAGATCTGAAGGAAACTTGGCAGGTATGACCTCCAGTACCAGACTTAAGAACTGCGAACGCCAAGATTGGATCGGAAGCACGATGGGCGGGAAAATAAAACGGGGTCGTTTATCTCCCATTGTCCTGTCACACCTAGGACACGCCGGGCAGTTCTACTAGTCCTCAATGTAATAAAATCCACAAGAACTTCTCGTCAACACACCTGAAAACAATTGTAAATCACCAACCAAAATATTTATAAGACCTCGATATGCCCACGTGCTTAGAATATAAATGAAATCGTGTTAAAGTTTTCTTGCTGCGGGAATAATATAAAACTTGAATATTATTAATATCACAAATGCCACTTAAATTATTTAGTTTTCTGAAGGTGCACGTTGTCATTATTTGTATCATTGATCATGACAAATGCCAAAAGAACTTACTTCAAAATATTGGAATGTTTCAGTAGTGTATTCTGAAGCTGAGAATATTGAATGTCATTTTATAATATAGTGAAACTTTAGGAAAATATTTCTCGTCGATCAACTAGAAAATAAATAATTATTTTCCATGCACTCCTTACATTGTAAAAATCTCCGAAATTCAGTTATTCAGTCTAATTTTTCTTGCCAAAAACACTTTTGATGTAAGGCTTAGTAAGTTAGTAAAAATATAATTACATTAATACTTTATATGTATGAAGACTAACCACATACAAATCNTGTAAGGCTTAGTAAGTTAGTAAAAATATAATTACATTAATACTTTATATGTATGAAGACTAACCACATACAAATCATTTTTATGCACTTATGGTGGTTTTCGTCAGAGTGACCAGTGGAGTGAATACTTTGAAATTTCTTGTTTATGTCCTTATGAAGCGATGCACGTTTATTTTGCAACGTGTATAACGTCGTACAAAATATTTGGGAGATTGAATTGACGTTTTCACAACACATGCCAGTGTTCGATTTCTTAAGCTGGAGTCACAATACCCCGACAAACCCGACACGACAAACCCGACACGACAAACCCGACACAACGAAATTTCAGTAGCAGCCAATGAAAATCAAGGCGATTGTGACGTCAGCCCGACAAAAGTAGGTTCTATATCTACTATACGTCGTTTCGGGCTCGTCGAAATGCGCAAAACAATTTTAGTATAATATTATAAAACAAAATTTCGTACGTATTTCCCTAGTGCAGTAAATAATTGTATAAATTAAAATATTGACAAAAGCAAAATAATTATTCACTTGATCGTGAGTTTTAAAAAGTAAATATAGGATACTATAAATATAACTTGCCGTTTTAGTATTTTCCAACNATTCACTTGATCGTGAGTTTTAAAAAGTAAATATAGGATACTATAAATATAACTTGCCGTTTTAGTATTTTCCAACAGCCAACTAACACACTTGTCGGGCAGATTTCGTCGGGGTATTGTGAACACTGAATAAAATGTAAAGTGGAATTCCGCAGAGCTCTGACGTCGTGTTGGTCTGTCGTGTCGTGTTCGTCGGGCTGTCGTCACTCCACCTTAACTCTCACGTGGATAGTGCGTATACGTCACTGATGGAATATTTCTACGCCAGTGACAGCGCTACCTAGCATCTGCGGTCTGTACTAAGCGGTGGAGACTATAGNCAACGAAATTTCAGTAGCAGCCAATGAAAATCAAGGCGATTGTGACGTCAGCCCGACAAAAGTAGGTTCTATATCTTATATACGTCGTTTCGGGCTCGTCGAAATGCGCAAAACAATTTTAGTATAATATTATAAAACAAAATTTCGTACGTATTTCCCTAGTGCAGTAAATAATTGTATAAATTAAAATATTGACAAAAGCAAAATAATCATTCACTTGATCGTGAGTTTTAAAAAGTAAATATAGGATACTATAAATATAACTTGCCGTTTTAGTATTTTCCAACAGCCAACTAGCACACTTGTCGGGCAGATTTCGTCGGGGTATTGTGAACACTGAATAAAATGTAAAGTGGAATTCCGCAGAGCTCTGACGTCGTGTTGGTCTGTCGTGTCGTGTTCGTCGGGCTGTCGTCACTCCACCTTAACTCTCACGTGGATAGTGCGTATACGTCACTGATGGAATATTTCTACGCCAGTGACAGCGCTACCTAGCATCTGCGGTCTGTACTAAGCGGTGGAGACTATAGGCAGTGCACCAGGTGTCACTTTGTCACACTTTCTCACTCTGCCTACAGCAAGCGTCGCCAAAACACGCGAGTCTTCATACTCTTTCTCTCTTTCTCTCTTTACAGTTCCAGGAGTGCGCCTAATCGAACATCCACCCCTCTACCAGGGTAATGGTATCACCCAACCCTCTGGTTGCAAACTGAATAAAACCAGACCGAGAACCAGCTGAATTAATTCCCTCCCTATCAATGTTTCTGTCATTGTGTCTAGAACGCTCTTTTAATTAATGTTAAGGCCCTCGCCTACTTGGAGATTTTTCCGCGTTTGAGGCCTGGAAGCGCGGGAGCGATAAGGGCGACACTGCCACGCGCCTCAAGTGCACCATCGCCACTAAGCACAAGGCTCTGAACTGGCGTGCAGTGTTCTCGTCGCTCTGCGTGTAGCTATGGGACTTTCAGCGGTGAGGCTATTATCTTATTGGTGGAAAGTCTGTAGGAAGGTTCAATGAAGGGCTCTTGAGTAGTTTTGTGTGGATCTGACGCGTATACTTGAAGATACAGTGCTTTGAAAAACCCGTTTTAGGGAACTATGAAATGGTGTTTCTAACGTGCGTGACGGCTTGAGAGCACTCAGCAGTCCTCGTCTGAGTGTGTGCTGTTTTCGTGGATCAGCACACTGGACGCACGTCTAACAGTTTGGCAGAAACACGTGCATTTCAAACCCTCTCTATTGGCCGTAACAGCTGTGGTGAAGCTGCCCAGAGTCTTATGCCAAGTGACGTCACATTGACGCGGTGCGGAAATGGTTTACAACCGCCGTGTGCGAAACTGAGCTTTCTCAAACTGACGCCTGAGCACAGTGAATTTAACCTTGTTTATTTCGCTCTGCCTATTTCGTAATCAAATGTTCATTTTTAACCGTATGACTTGCCAAATGAATTGTAATTTTAAAGTAATTCATATGTATACACTTTTCCAGTATGGCACACGATTTCGATATTGTTTTAACGTGATTTAGTTTTATTGTTTATTTCAGGCAATAAAATAATTTGCGTAATTCATTATCTATTACTATCATATATGTTAGTCCGTTGATGTCCGTTTTCAATGTTAACGTCCTGTTATTTTGTATTTTCGCATGAAAACATGTAAACACTCAAAGTTGGTGAATACATGACTTAGGTCACATCTTGTCTTAAGGCACGTTAGCTTCGGTCGGCGCCGTGACGTCACAAGGTCACACGCACCAATCAGCGGATTCTTGTCCTAAGACACATCTTCGGACAGCACAGTCGTGAATAGGCCTTTATTCTTTACCCACCCACTGTTATAATATAAGTATATTTTCAACTTCATAAATTGCATGCAGTTTTGCAATTATTTTATGTCGAGGGGTTTTTACGGTGTCTGCGCCTGTGTTTCCCTTCCGTTTGTATACTTTAGATTCATATAGTCCACAGCAAACAGTTTTCAAAATTACTTTAATTTCCTGTAATGTTAGAAATAAAGGTAATGCTGGTAATTAGTTTTAAAAGTGTAGTTTATAAAAATTAAATAATTATACAATTTTATTAACCCTTTCTGTTTCTCAATAATTTATTGTGTTGTACTTACCATGATGCAACACTTGTTTCAATCACGCAACAAATGAAATATATGCTTGGCAATTAAGAGACACTGAGAAAACTGCTCACAAACCCGGCTGTAGAAATGTCCCCAGATCACATTACCCACAGAGAAGAAACTGACAGCGCTGGGCCACTGTCCTAACCTTGTATAGCTGTAACATGTAGACTGTAGTCGACACAGAACAAAACAAAACAGGAGCTATATATTTCATTTGTTGCGTCATTGGAACAAGTGTTGCATCACGGTAAGTACACAGGTAAGTGATGGTCAGCTCGCAGCAGTCAATGGTAAATGTAGTTTGTTAAATACACCTGCCACGAGAGAAAGTCACATGCGTTGTTTGAGTTGCGCAGAGCCATCTCCACGCCAGTGTTCCCACGTAGACTAGAGATGACGTAGACAGATTTTTCGTCTTCTGCTCATGCAGGCTACCCAACATTGCTTGATAAACACTGGTTTGCCTCTACTTCAATCGGTAATAAGTATCTACAAGTTTTCGTATTCTCCTTGTCTCGTTATTTTCGAAATGCTTCTTGTTTATAGACCTTTACATAACAAAAAAAAAGGCGATATTTTAGTATAAACTATTTTATTCAAATATTTATAATCCATTCACGGTTACATCCAACGTTTCTGAAGCCATGCTGAAGTTCTGCTTCCAGGATATTCCTTCGCCTCAGCAAACAAAGTTTAACCAAGTCTACAAAATTACACCAAAGAGACATCGCGCCGCATTACTATAAAAAAGTAATGCCACTAGGGCAGGTGGCCATAGCTGTGGCCACCTGCCCTGAATGGAAACTTGTCAGTTATACAGACAGAGTAGCGCCCATAAACTGTCTGATGCTTGCGNTTCTGCTTCCAGGATATTCCTTCGCCTCAGCAAACAAAGTTTAACCAAGTCTACAAAATTACACCAAAGAGACATCGCGCCGCATTACTATAAAAAAGTAATGCCACTAGGGCAGGTGGCCATAGCTGTGGCCACCTGCCCTGAATGGAAACTTGTCAGTTATGTAGACAGAGTAGCGCCCATAAACTGTCTGATGCTTGCGAACCAGCTAATGTGAATGGCTACACAAACAGTAATGTGTAAAGCAACATTTTCATAACATTATATCCCCATTGCCATATATTTCGTAACAGCATTCGTAGAAAATACATCAGTTCGTGGCATATAAGACTTCTTTAGAAACCAAGACATGCTACCCATAGAAGTTTACTACAGTGGAAAAATATTGTCAAATCTGTCGAACTAGAGATTTTTCATTTTACGCGCACTGAAGCCCAGAAGTTCAATTGCATTTTTGTTTTTCATTGCTACGTGAGAGAATAAGAAAAATTAACGTAAAAAACATGGCACCTTCTTTGAGCAGTATTCCGAGTGTGGCTACATCGCACATTCAGTGGAAAAAAAATATTCCAGTTTATTTGAGGAACGTCCTAATTATAAGATTTAAATTACATTGAAATAATGAATTGAAAAGAATAACAAGAACTCAGTAATTGATAAATGGCTGCAGATAATACAATAATCGCTGTTGGATCACATTACTTTGTAACTATTTCATTGGTAAAAATATTAGGTAAATAATTCTGTATTTATTAAACTACTTGTTCTTCTAATACAAATCTATTGTTTGATAGTTTTACCACTGGGAATGTAAGAATTGTTTGACAGTTCACTTTTACAACTTTGACCTTTTTAAGGAAACCATTTCAATGTAAGCATTTTTGGTATAAATTTTATTAGATATTCTCTTTGAAGTTATATACTGCACCTAACGTACAACGCTCATTTAAGCAGAATTTGTTTTTGAATATATGCGTAAAATTACGTTAAATTATGTAAGCTTACATATTCCCCAGCGTAGCAATCAGTGAGGAACAAACTAGAAATTTGCTCGAAATGAAAACGCGCTTTTCTTAAAACTAGGTGTGACCGGTTTTAAACACAGCGAATATCGTATAACTGCCATGCTTCTTGCAACTAGACGGGAGATTGGGCCGAGCAAGGCCGTGTNACACGACGACGAACAAAACAACAAACCTCGAGGCAGAACAGAGGGACAGACGCCAGATTCCGCGAGCAGGCAGGACTGGCGAGACTACGATTTGTCCCAGGCCGTTGACCATAATATGAAACCCTGAGAGCCTTTGGAATAGGGGCGAAAATAATAGCAGCCAAGCCGGAGGACTAGGACGCCTTCAATTATTTCCGCACGGACGGAACTG
>NQII01008284.1:56871-73574 GCA_002778355.1 Clitarchus hookeri
GCCGTCGCCATGGACGTCGGGGACCTGGGTAGCTCAGTACGAGATGGAGAAGCGCATCGTGCGGGAGGCAGCTCAACGATCAAGGCGGGAAGGGTGATCTCGAGGTGCCATGGGCGAAGTGTAGCGAACCTCACTGCTGGATTCTGCGGGCTGCTGACTGCGGATGCATGAAGAATTGATTGAAATGCGCCGATCCTCAGAAGCTTCCTGCCATCAGCCTTCACTCCTGGGCCAGCTGATTCGCCATCAGACCTGGTAGGCCGTAGGCCCCGGATGTCCCACCGAACTACAGCTCACCCACGTCCGACGGACTACTTTGGAGTATGGGGAGTGGGTGGCTCCCCTGTAAGGACCCCCCGCCTTTACCCACGGCGTGGAGACCCTGATGTCAGCGCAGAAGAGCTTATATGGAGTAGGTGCCATGACTGAGCTGCCCAATTTGCCGACGCACTCGACATGATGCGGGCGGGTAAGGGGGGGGGTGCAGAATTCAATAGCTGCTGTCAATATTATTGTGCTGGTTCGCCTGCGCAGAAATATTGACAGCAGTTCAACCTCAAGGGCGCATACGCCCACAGCCCCGCCTCTTCCTCTTCTAGACTTTCAACTCCACATTTAAAAGCATGGAATCCACACCTGTTGCCTCTTGCAGCATTTTCAGTAATGCACGAATACGTTTTGAAATTCTTTCCTGTCGGGAGGGTTTTTACGCTGCCTATGCCGGTGTTTTCCCCTCCCCCTTCTTAGCTATAGCCTTAGCTATATGAACACTTAGAGATGCAGTTGATGGCCCCAATCGCGGCCAGGGCTGCCGTAATCCCTCTCTGCCGCGATGCACGCCTCCTTTCATGTAATTCCCTCTCCTGTAGGCGTATGGGGCCTAGTCTTGAGAAGCACCTAAACTCCCGTCCCTACCTCGGACGTACACTTAACTCTTAGTAATAGGGTAGGTCAGTNCTAGTCTTGAGAAGCACCTAAACTCCCGTCCCTACCTCGGACGTACACTTAACTCTTAGTAATAGGGTAGGTCAGTTTGCCCCTAGACACCGTCTGTTACGGTCGTAATTTAGAGCTCCCGAGGCGCTTCCCCATCAATGAAACTTANCCTAGACACCGTCTGTTACGGTCGTAATTTAGAGCTCCCGAGGCGCTTCCCCATCAATGAAACTTATCAACAACATAGCTAACACATTTCTTTATACAATCTTAGATCTCTCTTCATATTTCAATCAATTAAACAATTTTAAATACCTAATTTATACTTTGCTAACATACAAAATGTAAGGAACTAGCGGGGCCTGCTTTGATTGGCCGACCACTCCGCCGGGGGTGGGGCCTTGATCTTCCCATCCAGAGATGGCAGCACTGTCTCCTTTCATACATGACGTTCTCGAAGTTAAAATTCCTTTTAAGAAATACCGCCTCCTATTTTAATTTAATTTAATTATAATACTGTTAACACTAACATAAATTAACAAAAAAATGCTGCCAACGCACGTTTCCAACCTGTCTTAGGACTCGGGCACATTACAACGCCTCAGGGATTGAGAAATTATTGAAAACACAAAACTTGATCAAACAACTTCCAAAATATAAATATATAAGTAACACCTCATGATCACAATCAATACCATCTCATTTTACTACAAGCATTGTCCTTACCCAGAACTTACGCGAATAAATTCACGGGAATATTCAGGCTTAGAATCAGCTTTTATTCAATAAAAGACTGAAAGAGGGTTGTAATAAATTCTCGTCCAGTCTATAACTAAACCTGCATTTTTCAAAATACCGAATTAAAAGGGACGTAACTAGGTAGCAGCCTCACTGCTACCAACCTACTCCCACGACCTCTGTGCAGACAGAGCCGGAGGGAAGTTCAAAGCTAATGGGAACCAGGGCTTGCCGGGGAGACGCGGCTTGCTCTAACATCTAGGCGAGCTTGACTTATGAAATACAGTTGTATGGTTGCGAGGGGTGGGAGGGGGTTAACCTCTCGTTTCTGCCGCAATTCAAATGAAAGATAACTGGGCGGACAAGAGCCCTCCCCAGGGCTTGCACTACTCCCGCGCTGAGGAGCTTGTTCCAGTGATGAAAAGCGGCGGCGGCGCCTCGTTCTAAGCCCAGCTCGCGCAGCGTGCACATCGGTCCTGGTGCCTCCCCTCTCCTTCCGCACTCTCTCGAGCAACACCATAACACCTCCGCACACCTGAACATTCAAACAAGGATATATGTACGTATATATAAGTATTAACTATCATGACTGTTTACAGTAGGTTCCGACTAACTAATTTTAAATTCAAACAAAACTAAACGCAATATAAGTTCAAATATAACTTGACTTCAGATATTTTAACTTAATATTTTATTTATATATTATTATAATTTCAAACTAATTCTAAAACCAAATACCAACTATTAATTGCTGCCAAATTAAAATTAATAACAATTGTACATATACACATCCTAGTTATTTTAATTATCGTAACTTATTGCCGGGCCTTGCCTCCTCTACCACCTTCCAGAAAACTGCCATTTTTCGGCCTAGAATCCCCTTTAATAAAACCAAAACCGCAATGAAGTACTCCGGCCTTCGTGGCAGTTCTCAACAAGCTCTGCATTTTAAAATTCCAGGTTTTTAGGAACCATTCCTCTTCTCTCCCCCCGTAGGCAGGGAAGGATAGGAAACATATATGGGTACCAGGTACCCTGGCGCTACCCAGATGTCTTTATAACAAAACAAACTGCTGGCTTGCCGTAGATTAACAATTTGATCGACAGCCAGGCGGGTTGGTATAGCTGTCCCCAACCTGGGATCTAGATATGCTAAACAAATGGGAGAGCAAAAGCCCTCACAAGGGCTTGTACTTCCCCCGCGCTGAGGGAGTAGCGTCCCAGTGATGACAAACGGCGATTCATGCGCAGACCTCGGTCAGATACCGAGGTCTTGAGTTGGTAGACACAAAAGGACACGATGGAGTCGACAGGGCAACAGGAACTTGTAGGTAAGGAGCGCAGGAGAAAGGTGACTGCTGTCCCTCCTTCCTCCATTACTTCGAACTCAACACAGCACAACACACAACACAACACAGAATGGCACAAATCAAGTAGGAGACACACAGCACCAACAGGAAATCAGACGCAACCTCGTGAAGCTGTTCAATCGAAAAACGCTTTCTCGCCATTGAGAGACGAAAACTCTTCCAACGATAGCCAGGATAGCTCCAAAACTGCTGTAACACATGAAAACACCTGTCCAAAAGCACTCGCTCCCCCAGTGTACATCCCTTACACTTCGAAACTTCAATGGCTGAATCACCAATTTGGCGAAGCCTTTTTTGTGAAAGTCACAGTCACCAACAGACAACGCCTGAAGACGGTTGTGAGAAAGGAGAAGCACACCATTTTCCGAAACTTCTTACGACACCATAACATACCCTATTACACACATACTCAGAAAAACTAAAGGCCAATTAAAATAGTCATTAAATGACTAACACACAGCGAATGCATAGGATAGTTAACGAAAGAGTTCAAAGAATATGGCTTTAGTCCAGTCCACATCTGGAAATTCTGAACACTAGCTAACACGCCTGCATACTTTAGGGCTGTAATACATCAACACAATGATCTCGACGTACTGAAAATACCCACACTATATTACACGTCAGTTCGCATAGAACTGTACAGACACCGCGCTGAAGATGTGGTGCAGTGCATGCAATGTTGTGCGCTCGGCCACACTCAGAAATACTGCACACTTCGGCCAATCTGAGCTCTGTGTACGGGACCGCACACAAAGTCAGATTGTATCTTTAAAGAACAGATCAAAGCAAAGTGGAAATGTACACTTTGCAAGAAAACACGACACTCGGTTGTATGGAAACAGTGCGAAGTAAACCAGAAGCACATTGAGGAACGCCAACAAAGAATGGGACCTAAACCCACCAAACAAACACGAGACACTAGGCAGGAAATCTGGGAATTCTCGCAAGCAAACATTCATTCAAAGGCTGAATTCCCTCTCTTTCAATCTCAGAAAAGGCTGACTGAACAGGGAAACACACACAGGGGACAAGCACCCACACAACAGCAAATGGAACAATCACAACAATACAGGAGAAGGGACAACAACACAACAGGGAATACGGCCACGTTAGCAGGAATGCACGAACTGGCCGCTTTTCTGCGAAAAAAACACACTTCGTAGCCCTAATGGAACACTTTAGTTTGTTGTCCTAAACAAACAGTTAAGGACAACACTACATTATACTAAAAATTGAAATAAAATAAACTGTAATAGAAATACTTAAACAAATTATTTTTAATAAGCCACCCCAAATCGCGGCAAAAGGAAAATTATTAACACATTACATACACCTTTTCGCCTCGGAATTGTCTGATCGGTCCGGGAAGGAATTTAACACGTTTAATAAAACTGCATTGGCCAAAACACTCCAGCCGTCCGCACACAGGGCTAGAGACAACACCATTAGCTACCGTCTACACCACACTAAAAAGCCAATAGGAACACTGCACTGGTCACATAGGGCGCCCTGCCCAGGCTGGTTATGTGGGAACTCTAATAAGGTGGGAAGTAGTCCCGAACACCACTCGTTGTCCAGGTCGAGAGACACACATGCCAGTCGAAGTAAGAGTCGGGGGCGTAACAAAAAAAAAAACTAAATTAAACTTAACAAATTGAAAATAATCAAATACTTTTAAAATAAAATAAATTATTTTAAAACATTTTAATGAAAAAAAACATTAAAAAATACAAAATACCAAAAAACACATTTTTAAAAATGTATATGTACATATACATTGTATAATACTAACTACTCATAATGACGGACCGACTTGATAGTCTGTTTCAGGTCGAGAAGAAGAGGACACGACAAGCGCGAGGGGGTGGGGGCACTGCTTTTACTAGCATTCGAATAGAGTCTGGTTAAAGGGCCCCTCCCCCCTTAGCATTAGCTTTACCATACTAACAATTAATTTCCAATATAACTACACGACCACACGATGAAACGTACCCCGACGGCTGCCCCGGGAGACTAGAGAGTCTCGTGCACATGGCACGCGAGATTAACTAGCATACTTGTACACAACAGGTCAACATGTTAGACAGACATCACGACACTGACATTCACTCCAGCCAGGAGGCTGGAAGGGAGCTTCACTCCCCCGCATAACAGAAAAACACGTACCTTTACTTAAAATAGGCAACAACAATAAACAACCTTATTACTGGTTCGGTGCCCAACAAAACACAACTATACGGCGCCCCACCGCCGACCCTACGAATTGAATATGTGTTGGGGTGCATTTATTTTACAAACACCCTGTGAGTTACGGGAGTCTTAGGCTCCCGGTCTCACGACACCAAGGCCAAGACCATTCGTTGGCATATGAGGGTTCGGCGGTGTTTCATGCGAATAGCCAGCGGACCTCCGCGACACAACTGGCTCGCGTGTTGTACGAATAGAAGGGCTCTGGGTTTGGGACCCGGGCTCAGTGTTGGTGTAAATGTATCCTCACGTGATTATTGTGTATAAGTCACGTAATCAGGAAAAGTCTCTCATGCTCTCCGGTGAACGGAATTGTATTAAATAATTAGTTAACGCGCATTAAAAAATAGTTTATAAGACGACAAATCGTAAAAGTACAGAAGTTTTTGTTAGTATTCAGATTCCTAGGTGACAAAAATATTTAATTGAGACCAATCTTGAAAATATGTTTAATAGCCTCACCGCAAAAATATAACTACAGACTACGGTTTGAAATAAAAGAACACAATAAAATATCTGTATCTGCAAATTTATGAATAGTTCCTCAAATTTATGCCAGCTGTTGTCCTAACCACGACAGGGATATTTTATCATTGCGAGATTTAATGCATTTCATTACGAAATATATGTAACCATTAAAAAATTAAATGCCATTTATTTTACACACAGTTTGTGGCATAATTCACAGAGAAACATTTGCAAAACTCGCCGCTTTGTAACTACTATAATATTATATATTAAGTGGGATAGACTTATATCGTGAAGTTTTACATCAAACTATATAACATATTTGATTTTTCAGGAATGTGGTTTAATTTAAAGAAATTAAGTTTTGCAAGTGACGTTCTCAAGCAGTGGTTGCCGCTGGTTCTATATCAGGTATTATATCTCTACGGACAACTGGTAAAATTAGGAAGATTATTGGTTGAGAAAAATTCCAACATTGAGGTGCTGAATTCTAGAGCAAAAATAGCACTCACGCTTGGAACAGTTCATCATCTTGCTGCACTAAACGACAAATTTGAAGCACCCACTCTAAAATTACAGCCGTGAAAAAAACTATTCTGTGACGTAGCACAACAATATAATGTATGCTGGAACTCAAACTCTCCGTTACACACGAACGCGCAAAATCAGGCTTTCCACGTCATTTTTCCTTTCGGCGTGTGCGGCTGTCTAACACGGACCTCACTCCAAATGAAATTATTTCTACATTAATTAAGGTATTTACGGTGTCTACTGCGTTCTCGAAAATACTGAAAATAGTAGTTATGGATTACCGGCGGACTACACGGCCAATATGTCGTCAATATGCAAAGAAAATTGTTCACAAGAAGAAATCATAAATTTTACATAGTTTCATGAGGTTCGGGCACTGAAACGAATATAGAAACATAATTAAATGCAGATGTCTTTATAAAAAAAATCATAACTCTAGAAAGAAAGGAATTAAATAGTGAAACACAAATGGAATTTTCTTGAACTAATTAAGTTACTTGGATATCCCCTTTTCTATTAAATGCCTTTTTATTGGGATCACTGTGTTTCTGGAAATAAACGGTCAATGAAGGAACATATTCCCATCAATAAACGACAAATACAAAGATACAGCCTTCCCCTTAACACCTTTTAAAAAATACGACGTCATGTTGAGAACGTGGAAATCATATGATTTAATGTTGCAAAAAATATATTCTCAAATTATTTGGTTTATGCTGGCGATAAAGTTAAAATACAAGATAGTGCAAGAAGACTGCAATATGCAGTAAATATTTTTAATTAGTTTAAAAGCTCTTATGATTTGAAAATTTGTGCTGGTACACAATTAGAATGGCATTTACAGGTCAATTGTCTGTAAGAACAAAAATTAAGTAATCTATACTAATGTATATATATAAATGCGAAAGTGTGTTTGGATGTTTGATTGTCTCTTTTTCACGTCGCAACGGAGCAACGGATCGACGTGATGTTTTGCACAGAGATAGTTGGAGGACCGGGAAGTGACATAGGCTACTTTTTATCCCAAGAAAATATTTCATTTAAATTTATAATTAAAATTCTTATTGGAAAATGAAAAAGTACACAAACGGAATAACAGTGCAACGTCAACAATGCAACGTCAACAATGTAACGTCGCAACCGAGCAACAGATCGACGTAATTTCTTGCACAGAAATAGTTGGAGGGCTCAAAGGTGATATTCGTCACTTTTTATCGTGAGAAAATATCTCAAAAAATTTACAAAGAAAAATAATAGTGAATCAAGTCGGAAAAATGTTGCCGCCAGCGCGCTCTCTTGCAATGCGTTGTCTAAACGGTTAAAGATGGAACTATTTAATGTAGTAAAGAATTGTGTATAATAAAAAGACCTAGAAAACCTCCGTGGTAGTATATATCTATCTATAAAAGAGAAATACTAATAAATGTTTTTACCAGAGATAAAACTTTTCCCTTCTTCATTACTAAATTTACTGGGTGCATGTCTCTATTCGCCTGGAACGATTTCGGGTAACCATGGAAAGCCAAAATGAGAATGGCCGGAATGGGATTTGAACCCTGGTCCTCCCGAACGCGAATGTATTGGCTTGCCCCTGCGCTACTTCGCTCAGGCCGTACCATGAAAGATCGGCGGCTGCGCTTCTGTACTGCAGTAAAAGTTGACATAGGCTACTTTTTATCCCGAAAAAATATCTCATTCACTCAAAAATTTTTTTTTGTAAAATTAGAGCTTGGGGTACAATGCTACGTCAATGCTCGATATATCGATATGTACCCGGAATATGGAACATACACCATATAACATATTTGACCCATCTGCCTCAGGATATTATCTGGAGTCAGCTGGACTCCTTGCCCGACTGTGTTGCAGCATGTATCGCAGTGAAAAATGATTGCGATGCACTATTGAAGAAGACCGAATGGCGTGTCATATATCGATATGTAATTGCCATTCCGCTCTGTTTTCGTGATGTGTATTACTCATATGTATCACTACATTTATAAAGTTGAATTACCATCCGATGCATCCTTCTGTGTGTGCTACTTTTATTGCCTGGCAGTGTAAATCGACATATCGATAGGTATATCGATAAGTATCGATATGGAAAATAACTTTACTATTGATATGTAACTGAAAAATATATCGGTCCTTGCTATATATAGCCTAACTATTATATAAATGCGAAAGTGTGATTNGATATGTAACTGAAAAATATATCGGTCCTTGCTATATATAGCCTAACTATTATATAAATGCGAAAGTGTGATTGTTTGTTTGTTTGTTTGTCCTTCCACGTCGCAACGGAGCAACGGATCGACGTCAATTTTTGCACAGAGATAGTTGGAGGGCCGGGAAGTGACATAGGCTACTTTTTACTACGAGAAAATGACTCATTCCCTTGGGGAAATTCTTATTCGAANTTTTGCACAGAGATAGTTGGAGGGCCGGGAAGTGACATAGGCTACTTTTTACTACGAGAAAATGACTCATTCCCTTAGGGAAATTCTTATTCGAAAATTAAAAAGTACACAAAAGCAATAACAATGCAACGTCGCAACCTAGTAACAAATAGACGTAATTTCTTGCACAGAAATAGTTGGAGGGCTGAAAGGTGATATTGGCTAATTTTTGTCGCGAGAAAATATCTCATCCCATCAGGAATTTATTTTAGTAAAAATAGCGCTCGGGGTACAATGCTGCGTCAATGTAAGTTGTAAGTGTGGGACGAAAGAATAATGTCACACAAAAAAGCGATATAGGCCCTAAACCGAACTCTACAGGATATACGAAACAATAAGGAACATTATGGGAGGAATGGTTGTATTACTGGTTGGTGACTTCCGCCAAACTCTACCAGTGATTCAGAGGGGCACATCTGCAGATTAAATCAAAGCCTGTCTCAAGTCGTTAAGCTTAAGGGCAAATGTCAAGAAATTCACCTTGACGACAATATGAGTGCACCTCTACAATGACGTCGATACAGGACATTATGCTGATACACTATTAAAAATTGGAGATGGGTGGGTAGAAACAGATGCCGAGGGCTGTGTGTCACTGACGTGGTATTTTAGTAATTTAGTGCAGAGTGATACGGAACTGATTGATATCATTTACCCAGATCTACAAAGAAATATAAATGATGACCAGTGGCTATGTAACAGAGCGATTCTAGCACCAAAAAATGACATCGTTAGTACTCTGTTCTGTGTTTAATTCTCTAGTCCAAGCAAATGGAGCCGCGGGCACAGCTAGTAGAAAATAAAATGTTTAAAGCGACATGTTTTTAACATGTTTCATATGAACGGAATAAAGATTTAAATTATGAGTTTATAAAGTTTAGAAATATTTGAGATATTATCTATAAATTTGAAAAATAGAACACAAATCACACACTTTAGTTACAGTAGCAATACCAGTACTCGGATATGGAAATAAGAATAAAATTCAGGTGGCTAAAATTATATCTTTGCGGATTAACCAAGGGTACGACAGTACCGGAAATACATTAATTTATGATGCCGCGAATTTTCAAAGTTTAGATAGAACATTATTTTCAAATTTTTTATAAAAATTAAGCGCTTCCTGTAGCATTTACACTACGCTCAAATATAATTGTAAAAATTGTTTTCGTAGTGGAGAGGTGTAATATAGGAAAACGCATAAATATACCAATGACGGTAGAAGAAAGTTTCCAGAAAATGTTATGTTTTGTAATTCATGACGTGAAACTATAGGATTAATATTGATGTATGTCCGCGGTGTCACCGCCGGACCCTTCCAACTACACTCCCCCTTTCCACACTTCGAAAGACTCCTTTTGAGGTAGTGTTTAGCCAAGGCGTGTATAAGGGTGAGTAGCTGGCTGAGAAGAAGATAGCGGAATAGTGCGCGGGGTACACGCGAGTTTGACCTCAAGGTCNGCACACGCGAGTTTGACCTCAAGGCCATTCGCAATATCTTACCATAATGCTACGAAATTATTTAGTCTATTTTGGTGGAAGACAGAGAATAGTATCTTTAATTTTAAGCTTTACTCATTCTGGTATATAATTGACATTTGTTATTATTGCTGTAGATAGTAATAATAGATCATTCATTTTAATCATATAAAAGTGAATAGTTACACTATGGTATTAAAAACTGTATAAGATTTTTGTGCCTGGTTATTATAGCCTAGATAATATATTTTATTAATATTTTTAGTTAACTAATTTAAGTCATCCATCTTATGACGGATACTGCTACACCCAGGTAATAAATATTAACAGTGTAATTAAAAGGGGATATTTTCCTTTATGAATTATTTGTTTTGGCGAAGCTCGCCATGACACTGCTATTCTGTTCAATTGTTCGAAACNTTTTCCTTTATGAATTATTTGTTTTGGCGAAGCTCGCCATGACACTGCTATTCTGTTCAATTGTTCGAAACATAAAAATTTTAAGGCAATCTTTTAGTTACGTAAAAAATCACAAGAAGAATTTTTGTTTGTTCTAAATTATATTTGGCAATTTATATGATTTGGACTGAATTAAATGGCAAAGAATACATNGAAGAATTTTTGTTTGTTCTAAATTATATTTGGCAATTTATATGATTTGGACTGAATTAAATGGCAAAGAATACATAATCATCTACGTTCTAACTATGGGAACTTGAAAATAAGGCAAAATCAATTATAAAAAAATTGATGCAAGTAGATGAATTTGTATTTGCAAAAAGTTTTGAAACAGTAGGGATTTTCACTGGATGAGGTGACGTTTAATTTTTTTTCTCCGAATAGTGTAACAAGTGAAGTATTTGATCGAAATGTTCGTGTCAGTTACTATTCTATAATGTTAACAAAGTTTTAAATGTGTATTCCTACACAGCGACGTAAATAAACATTAATGTGGTTTTGAAGTCTCATGGGCTACCCGCCCAGCTACAACGTGACGAAATATATGAGCTCATCGTTGCGGTAGTAAATCCATTTTGATGGCACCACTGTTATTTGAAAGAGTGTTTTTGTTTGGTAGGTTAAAAAGGCGTTAAAAAGTTTCTTAAACTTTTTTTGGTATTTTTTCTGTACAGTAAATACGCATGTGTATGTGTTTAACGTGTAACCACGCTTATATGTACGGNCTTTTTTTGGTATTTTTTCTGTACAGTAAATACGCATGTGTATGTGTTTAACGTGTAACCACGCTTATATGTACGGAAATAACACGTGTAATATGATTTTGAATGCAACGTTACAAAAATTGTAACCCCAAATTAATTGTGAAAATCTTAAACGTCCCCAGGAAATACTATTACGTACACGTTACTTATGAAATGTATGACTTCAATTTTTTTCACTTACATTTCACAAGTTTATTGCCACTTGCAATGAATTTATATTTTACAAATGTTTAACAATCATGCAAAATAATGTAAACATTAATGCTGTCCTGCAGGGACAAAACGTATTTTCTCTTGATAATTGAAAAGATAAAATTGTATTGCGAAATGAATTAGCTACGTTATACATTAATACATTTTTCTGCAAATAGTTTTCTTTGAATCCTAAAATATTTAGTAACAGTCGGTGAATTATTGTCCAATATATTCTACGCTGGGTGGTAGGCAGCCAATAATCGTTTCAGCCACAAATCTAGCCCGCATTACGTAAGAAGGCCTAACTAGGGAGTGCCAACTCTTCCTCCTTACATGCTCCTTGGACATGACTTTGTGGAGATTCCTAGAAGCGATAAGCTGCAGAGTCACAGGTCATCCCCGGGGTACCTGGCTCGCGCGCCTTGCCTCCCTCCTCCCCTTCAGTATAAAACTTAACGGTCCGTGGCTCGCTGGTTTCCTTCCTACACGCATTACAATTTCTGTAGCTGACATAAACAACGCAATCCCTGGAGGAAGAATCACACTCTGTTTCCCTTCCATACAACCTTAAAACGAATCTAGNATCACACTCTGTTTCCCTTCCATACAACCTTCCTTAAAACGAATCTAGAAAATTGCACCAAAGGGACGACGCACTGCATTCGTGCGTAGAAAGAGTGAACTGTTTGTTACTAGGCATTACCAACACACCCATTTTCTCTCTGTTTTGTTGTTATTAATTACAAATGGAATATTATAGTTTACAGATTTTTGTTTTCGGGTGAAGGGAGTATCCAGGGCGAGGCTACACCCTTTTAATGAGTGACTTTCAAGCTGGGGGCCTAGGATGGAGCAGCGTTGGATTGCAAGGGGAAGGGGAAACGGGAATACCCCGGGAAAACCCGCCGGCAAGCAGCATCGTCTAGCACGATTCTCACATAAGAAACTCCAGGAGCGAACCCGCCGTGGATCAAACGCGGACCGCTTGTGGTAGGAGGTGAGCGCCGTGTCCACTATGCCACCGCTGCCCCAATTTATAGACAAAACCTAACTAAAAGTTCGAGTTAACCAACAATAAGTTAGATTTATGTTAAAACAAGTATAAAACGATTGTGATGCATGACATATTTAGGATACAACCAAACGCGTCATACATGGGGTGATTATTCAAAGGTCCTATTTAAAAAGTGGGAAGAAACCACGAATATAATATAATAATTGATTGCCTCTTATCTCTATGTTATAAAATCTGAAATTTTACTTTTACCGAGAAATTATCTGTGCTATAAGGCCTATATTCAAATACAACGAAAATTTTTAGTATGTATGAATTGTTATGCGAAATAGATAGCAAACATAAAACGGATGTTTGTTGACGCAGAAACGAGTATTTTGATCTAAGGAATGTGATGTTTCTGTGCATAACCACAGGGAGCCGAATTCTGTTGGGCCGCCGCCACACTTGTATCGCCGTAACTGGTCGCAGTTTGAGCAGCTGCTACGAACTGTCCATGTGTTCCATCTGTGCAGCCTCTATACTACTCCCTTGCGAGGCATGTTTGCGCAAATAAATCAATGCTAGTGAATCTGGGCGTGCTTTACCGATCACTTGGAGATGCGGACCTCATTCTAAGACTGTTGTTCTGGCTATCCTTCAGACAAAATCTCAACAATTGTAAAGGGCCGNAGACCTCATTCTAAGACTGTTTCTGGCTATCCGACAGGCAAAATTCAAAAAATTGCAAAAGGCTGTAGGACCGTACAGACACATAGATGAGCTGGGGTTTCCTAGATAAAAAATGTTTGTTAGCTATACCTGTTAAAATGCGATCAGTCCCTGTCCCTGGAATCTTGAATTTATCAAGCTTTCGCCGCAGCCTGCATTTAAGATCTTGTTTTACGTTTGACAACAAAAAAAATGCATTTTATGCTTTTTTAAAGACATAATTGCTTGACTGCTCACTTTAGTATCATTTCTGTAATCTTCCGCAAGAAATATTTGCTTATTTCTTCTTGTCTGTCACAAGATGAACATTAATACAACAAAGAAGCTGCCAAATTAGAAGTTCTAGAAACGGTTGTTTACAGTATATCATGAAAAAAAGTTTCTTAAAACTTTTGAAGAAAAATATATAAAATCAAAATGGTGGTCATTTATTCCCTTTAACACTTTATTTAATTTTGACGCCTATTTAAATTTTGTGGCGTACAGCTGCTATGTAGCTTCAAGGTCAATGGCAAGGGTAGAACTTTTTACAGGTCTTAACAAAATAATTAATTTTATCCGAAATGTTGTGTATATCGCATAATTATTCTATAAGTATATTGTAAATAGTTTTTACTCTGTACCCAAAAATTTTAAGTCCATGCAGTTCACAGTTCGTGGTTAGTATGACATTTAGAATGTTAAGGTGTTCTCTGCAATGCCTTTCTTATGGCACTAAGTCACTGCCAGGTACAAAAAATATTTATTTACCGCCGATATAAGCATTAATTAAAAGAAATGATGCTATTCACTTGAGCATAATACAAGCACTCGAATTAAGAGGTGATTTTTTCCAAATAATTCTGTTACATAACTAAGCGAATATTTGACATAAATATTGGTTTTCCTTATATATATTGGCTACACGAGCGAAAATGCTGCGTTTATGCTAGTGTTGGGAGTTCAAAGGTCCGCCAGCAGAGTGCATACTCTTCTCACAGAAGAGCTCACAATCGTCGCACAGGATCTAGGGTCCTGCGCGCACAGAAGAGCGAGGCGAAGAGGCCTCACGCTAGAAAAGGAATTTTCCGAAAATAAATATTTATTTTTCCTCCTGACAAACTGCTCTTTACGCCGTTGTTTGAACTGTCTCTATATGCTAATGTTTATCGAAATCTCACTATGAAAATCATGTTTTAACTTTCACACACCACAAACTGTTATTATTAGCGTGAATTATTTCTATAAAACTATTAGGTCTGACGCAGCATACAAAAATATTTCCTGTGTCCACACACAGCTTCTTCAAGTGCTGTTAAGAATTGTGTAGTTGCGCTACTTCATTTAAATNGCAGCTTCTTCAAGTGCTGTTAAGAATTGTGTCGTTGCGCTACTTCATTTAAGTGGATAAGTTCATTCAGGTTCTACTATTCTCATAAATTCAAATTTTATTTATTTACATATCTTGGAAGCGCCCAAATATAACGAAAAGAAATGTTTGTTGCAGCTCGGAACGGTATACTTTGCAATATGGAATTCCATGGTTAAAGCTGTTGTAAGTAGCACTTTGCTCGGCAGGGGAGGTGTGCGTGGGGTAGGAATGTTTGTTGTGGGTGATGAGGGGGAGGTGTAGTCTATGCTCTAATCATAAATTTGGCTGAGCCTTTTTTTTTCATGTCCAATCTGATTACGTGTTCCGCCTCCACTTCATAGTTTCTCCTTTTTTCTTCCCCGCTAGGACCGTCCTCTTTTTCCTGGATTTTCCTTAATAGAAGATCAAATATACATGCGCGTATGTATGTCTCTATACATTATATATATTATTTATTATATATACACATATACATACAAACACACAAACTTACAAACGCTGGGTATTTTTACAGACACATTCATTTAAGGATGTGAGTTTAAACTCGAGTGTAGTGAGCTTAAACTCGATTGTATATATTCACAATAACTATATGTGTGCAAAATTGTGTCAAATACAAGTTTGTAAAGGCGTATTGGTAGTTCTCGAAACGCAAAGTTATATAATCCCTCAACTTTCAGTCGATACCGGTTTTTTTAATTTTTTTACTTCTGTTTAAACTAATAATAATCTGGTGTAGCTAATTTTATACCTATTTGTAGTTGGTGAAATAAGTACTCGTTTGAAACACCCAAATATTCGGGAGATTAATACTTACTTAAGCTACAAAGTGTTTCTTTAATATATATGTAACTCAACGAAAGCAATTGTGATGCGGNTATATTATTTATTATATATACACATATACATACAAACACACAAACTTACAAACGCTGGGTATTTTTACAGACACAATCATTTAAGGATGTGAGTTTAAACTCGAGTGTAGTGAGATTAAACTCGATTGTATATATTCACAATAACTATATGTGTGCAAAATTGTGTCAAAATATAAGTTTGTAAAGGCGTATTGGTAGTTCTCGAAACGCAAAGTTATATAATCCCTCAACTTTCAGTCGATACCGGTTATTTATATTTTTTTACTTCTGTTTAAACTAATAATAATCTGGTGTAGCTAATTTTATACCTATTTGTAGTTGGTGAAATAAGTACTCGTTTGAAACACCCAAATATTCGTGAGATTAATACTTACTTAAGCTACAAAGTGTTTCTTTAATATATATGTAACTCAACGAAAGCAATTGTGATGCGGAATAAATCTATATTACGCTAATGATGGACAGACTTCTGAAGCATCGCGAATCGGTTGTATACAGAAAACAAATTTATGTGTCGTTTTGTAAATACATAAGTGGGAAGAACCTGTATTTACATTTTATGTATTTTGAATTCTGCTTATTTGTAATAGTTTTTGGGACTGGGTCCTTGCCCTTGTTGATGTGCTGAAAGTCTCGGTGTGGTAAATGCCCCGATGCCAGACAGTATCGAAAAAACAATACACTTGACTTCAAAACTCACTAATAGTAAAAAAAAATAACGCAATTTGCGTGGATGTTTTATTACTTGACTGCGTGACAGCAAACGCACTGTTATGTTTTTCGCGCTTAACTGTGTATGTAAGTATTGTTACGAACAAGCTTTCCAGCCAATTCGTACTTGAAAGTATGTTGGGGGCGTAACTCAAATAACGACTCATGAGAGTGTAGAGCACAACAGTATAAGATGAGTTTTATTAACATTAAGCTTTTACAATAACTATTTATGTTACCATTGATTGGGGGAGCTTTACATTGCATTTAATATTATTAGTCATTATATTTAACTCACGCCATTTTAAATAAACCTATCTGGAAAGTCAACACCTTGTTAATGTTGCCGGAGGCTGATTCTACGAGACGGTTAGCGACGGCCGGACAC
>NQII01008285.1:0-22334 GCA_002778355.1 Clitarchus hookeri
CTATTTAGCATCACATCCAGAAACACTTTAGCATGTTCGTGCCTCGGAGATCTCGGCTACGAATATAGCTGCGAAAATAATATTCAAAGGGGCCGCTGTGCGATGTGTGTCGCTTTCGCACAGTCGCTGGCTGCGGCAGTAGAGGGAGTCAATGTGAGGCGGGTACGATGAGTAATTAATGGACGGTGTTTGCTGGAGGAAAACAATAGTACCATGCAGTGATGGAAGAGAGCCCAGTGCACAGTCCTCCCTTCTCTGGGTCATTTGTTTTGTCTGTTCTGTGATGTGGGCTAGGCGGTAATCCAACCACCTAATCATACATCTTCACTGAGTACTTGTGAATTTCAAACAACAGATAACACGCAAACATGTAGAACGAAAACTGTCTTTCTGCAATGTACATCAACATAGCGAAATTTTATATTAAATCAAATATAGCAAAACTAAATGAAAATTTTAATCTTAATTAAATTTGTCGGTTTGGTGAAAAGATTAAATATCTGCGGAATTATAAATGAGACATTGGTTAAATGCGCAGACGTTTGTTACAAGAGACACATAAAAGAAGATTTAAAAATGGAATAAATAAAATAGAGGGAATGAAAAAACAATAAAAATAATTCCACAAAATATCATTGGCATCACTAGAATAGCAATATTTCAGTTTAAAGAATCACAATAACTTCAACTACACATTGCATTGATTCCTAGTGCAAACGAATTTCTACAGAGTACTTTAATTTTATTAACTTACTGTCAGTAGAGACTATGTCGCTACTTTGGGTTTCGAACGCAGCGACATCGTGCGAACGGCGGGAGTGATAAGCAGAAGATATAAACGGATTAGCGTCCTACCCAACCGGTAGCATTGCATACATGAGATTAAATACGACATAAGGGAGTTTCTATTGAAAGTACTGCGATGTGGTGAGTCACATACTCGCCGCTGCGTACAATTGTAGGTTTCATTCGTGATAAATCTGCGCCAATTTGAGAAAGGGTTGCACCTCTGTCTTGTTTAATTATTATGGTCAGTCGTAGTTTGTCCCGTTCATTCACGATATTTTGCCGGCCACAGCGATGTCGACGATTTGATGTTTTACCGGATTCACGATATTCACAGTACTCTCATGAATTTGTCGTACGCGAAAATCCAAATTTTATCGCTACCTCGGAGATGCTATGTTCTATCTCTCGTGCGCCGACTATAACACCACGTTAAAACTCACTTAAATCTTGATGNTATGTTCTATCTCTCGTGCGCCGACTATAACACCACGTTAAAACTCACTTAAATCTTGATGAACTGCCATTGTAGCAGCAGTATCCGATCTAGCAACTTTGCCAGACGCGTGTTCTCTAATAAAGGCGCTGCCGACCGCATCGCGTTACTCTGATTGGTTCTATATCTCAGCTAGTTGCATACTCACGCCTACAGCAATTTTTTTTATCTGTTCAGTGTATTTTTGCAATATTTTTAAAATATACATTTACAATATTTTCCACCACCGGGATTATTGAGTAACAATAGGTTGCGCACCGCCGAAATGAACGTANAAATATACATTTACAATATTTTCCACCACCGGGATTATTGAGTAACAATAGGTTGCGCACCGCCGAAATGAACGTACGGGATGAAAATAAACCCTGTCTTTACAGAATACAATGCTTGTTATTCCCATGCATCATTACAAAGCGTTTGATATGACTAACGAACATTATTCATGGGTAACCAAATTACAAGTCCTGCAAAATCTTTTTTTAAGTTTGGGGGGTGTGTAATAAATTAAATTCGCTTAAATTGACACTTATTCCTCTAGTACAAAAAATATTCAAGAATCAATAATTGCTTTTATTATTACAATTACAGTGTATTTTAAACCATTACACTATTAAAAATAAATATACGTGCATTCCAACCTATAGTATGCTAGTCTGAAGTGATTTCAATCAGGCCAGAAATTGTTTCTATTAAAAATCGCGTTATCAATTTTTAAACATAGGAGTTATAATTTTCTTTTNTTCAATCAGGCCAGAAATTGTTTCTATTAAAAATCGCGTTATCAATTTTTAAACATAGGAGTTATAATTTTCTTTTGTAGATGGATGTTACAGTTCAAAATTTAATAATTCCCAATTTTGAGAAGTGTTATATTATTACATTTTTTATTTTTCACGGTATGCGGCTCAAAGAACTAAAAATTTAAGTAAGGTATTAGATATTTGCCTATGACAGGTTACGAAATGACTCTAAGGACGATGTTATCAGGAACATATTCGTTATATTAAAACCTCAATCTATATAAAGAAAAAAATTATTACAGAAGAAAGTAAACAAATTTTAGAGTGTGCCGTATGATAATATTGTATATTTGCACTGTACGATATATTTTATTATAATCTCGAATATGCATGTTTANAGAGTGTGCCGTATGATAATATTGTATATTTGCACTGTACGATATATTTTATTATAATCTCGAATATGCATGTTTAAAATTCACATGGCAGTTCTTTTGGCAGATGTTATTGTTTATTTAGTTACGCTACATGCTTGTAATGTTTGGTAAATGTAGGTGTATTGTCTTGTTTTTTTCGTTTTAATTGCAGTCTTAAATTTTTTAATAACTAATGTTTAAAATATTTTCAGAATCTCTCAATTATTGTTCACGTAATATTCTAGTGCAGCATATTGAATTTGTAGTATTTAACATATTCTAATGAAATATGAATTGAAAGGTAAACATTATTCGTAGTTGGCAGCATGGTACACAAATAAATATGATTNCATATTCTAATGAAATATGAATTGAAAGGTAAACATTATTCGTAGTTGGCAGCATGGTACACAAATAAATATGATTCAGGGATTTTTAAAAGTGCGTCAAGTTAAGCCCTTTAAAACTTTGGTAAGTTCAAATTGGACAGTTTTGTAAAAAAAAAATTATATGTTTCGAGCATTAGCAGCGACATAACGGATCCTGGATATTTATGTTAGTCAGCCAAGACTGCTGCTACAGCTTTTTGTAAATGTAGTTAAATGTGATATTAAGAGGATCCTAACATCAAAAGGTATTTAAGCCTTTAATTAGTGTCAACTGCATGCGCGTGGCGCAAAATAAGAGAGCCTTGATAAATATTTTTGTGGAAAAGAACTTTTCAAATCTTAGAGGTCCTGGTATATAGCCATAAGGTTGCTATGATATTATTCTAGGTCATCGTGTTTCAGAAGAGCTGCTGGGTGAATTTACAGTTAAGTAAAGCCGGCATTAAGTTACAGATTGCAGCATATTTATTTAATTTTTGCAATATCGTTTTCAACATTTTAAATTAATTAGTGTCTTACTAATTTTACTTCGAACATTGCCCACACTTTCCTCAAAAACGGAGTTAAAAATTTATCTACCATTAAACTATATTGATTGAGATTATCCGAGGGATTAATAAGACTGACTGATAAAGGGAACGGTATTTAAGTGAGAGATTTTTAAATAGGCTCTAAGCAAACAAAATTTGTTTTAAATCGGTTGAATGGTTTCCGACATATAACGTATCATCCCAAATATTTTAATGGCCGCCATTTTTAAAGTAAGTGCCTGGTGTGGTCGAAAACCATTTAAGTCATGTGTCCTTACTTATTACTTTATGTGCACCGAAGCACACGCACACATTCACACACAGACTCACTGCCTCACATACGCACTTACACACACATACACACAGACGCAGACAGGAAAGTGATCTCATAAATCTTTCTTTCCTTCGGAAAGTAGGCTAAAAATTCCTGTTAAAATAACACAAATGTTTAGTGCAAAAATTGTTTCCTCTTCATGCACTTCGCCTGTAGTAAAATTTTTCTTAGGCAGTAATATTGCTGCTGCATGCAATTTCCATCGAATTACTGCAAACCTGTTTGACCAGTTCTGCTATTAGGTAACTGTTCACATTATTTACGTTCCATGGAATTATTCAACTTTTCGAAATGTATTTAAAATGTTTCCTTAGTCTTATAGTTGCTATCAAACTAACATGTTTTAAACAAGATGTCTCCACAGCATCCGTAAACGGATTCCAGAAATTATACCATCCCTCGTTAAAATACTTAAATAATTAGAAATCCTTACAGTTTTAATATTATTAGAAAAAAACAAACCCATGATCACATACTTACACCATTCTCCAGAAAAAAGCTCTGATTTTTCGCAGTGTATTAAGTGTCGTGAAAACCAAATGAACTGTTACAGTTCGAAGAATCCTATGCTGTTATTTAAGCAACTTTTAATTCACTAGCTGCCACTAAATAGTAGTGACTATCAAAAGTGTTTGTTCACTTACTACTCACAAATAAGATTTTTTGTGTTAAATAGGTTAGGCAGGTTCTTGTCGGAAAACTGTAGTTGTATTGTGAAGACCCTGAACGGCTGCCGTGTCCTGTGTTTTCAGTCCTCCGTCCTCCGTTCTCACTGGCGTCACGAGATTCGAACACAATTTGCTGCTACAACAGATGTCCAGAGATGTGCCAACAAGTGGGTTTCAAAAACTGATACCAAGTAGAAGTAAATGCTTCGCGCCATTTTGTTTTATATAATTTTGTTTGGATTTGGGAGTATTTGGCTGTTATAATTATGGGGAGTTCATTTAAAGGAGATTTTTATTTATAGCAATTTATCTATATTCGAATTGGGTTGTTTAACCAAAATTAAATTTCTTCATTTAAATAAATTTTCCCTTTAATTTTGCATTTTGAAATTTCTAAATTTTATTGAACAATTCAATTCGTAACTACACTGCGCATATTCACAATTCGTCCCGCTCCTTATTCGCCTCCATGTCAATGTTTACAATAAATATCGTTTACTATTACAAATTGTGCGTGGATTTCGGCATTAAATTATTATTAATTTTATTCCATGAAAGAATTAAAGACAAGGGATAACTGAGGACAAAAAATTAAAAGTTGACCAATTAGCTGCAGACTAGGGACACAGGACAAGTAAGGACATGGCTCATGACGTCACGTGATCACTTGGGCCAATCAATGCTTATCCGAACATAGAGAGGATCAACGACGGAGGAAATCCTAGGAAAGGGTACATAGAATTTGTATCAGGGCCCTGAATGAAAATACTCCCTTTCCCTGTTGGCTCAAATCAGTCCCTTTTCTTCCCCCTTCCAAATTGTGGAAACCGCCCGTCTGTTGAGGATGGAGAGTGACTAATCCATCGCATTGACACACTTCTTCAGAACGCAGGTTATATCCAGGCAGGAAAGCAGCAACGTGCTATGCTAAAAGGCGAATAAATCAGAAAATGATTACCCCTATAGTAATGTGTTTGTATTTCCAAAAGTAGGTAGTGTTTTTGACAGTTCATTGTAGTTTTTACTATACAATAAAAATTTCATTTAATTTCAAGTTTTTTTATTTATGTCATTTCTAACTGCTTTGCTCAAAATTAAGCTTCGAGAAGTTAAAATTGTTAATATTTAAATTTTTTTTTAAATTATAATAAACATATTTTTATTTGTTTCTTAAAATTTTTTTATGAAGCGTATGATTACCACTTTTTATTTTAATTATGATATGGTTTTAAATATAAAATTTAAAATATCTCAAGGATTTAGTTTTAAATCTAATTTCCAAACTATTACTCTTTAAAACTAATTTCAAAAACCAAATTTGTTGACAGTTAAAGAAACTAATGAAACTTATACCAACATTTTGAAGAATACAATTATATCTGATATTTTCCATCATTACAATCATTTTTAAAGATAGTTTTAAAATGCATTTTATATTTTTTATTAAAAATTTCCGGGATACAACTTTTAATAAATATTTTAATTATATAAAACAATTTTTTCATACTGCATTTATATAACTTATTTCCGGCCTACAAATTTCAGCTGATAATTTTTAAATGTTTTCGTAGATAATAAGCTAAAAGGTTTATATGGCTAAAATTTCGAAAATAAGTTTTTGAAAAATTAGGAAACATGTCCGTTTATATGCCGTGCCATAGTACTACGTAATTGCCAACTTTGGGTGAAATCGCTTAATTTTTTCCAAGAGATATGATATAAAAATATTTTTTTTCTTCATTTGGAGCTACTAGCGAACCGGGCTGGCTTCGCCCGGGTACAATCCAGTTTAACAGTGATACACTAATAAATAAATTTAGAAAAGACAGTTTATTTATGTGAAAACATATTTATAAAATTATACTCTGTTGGCCTAGGTTTTTAACTGATTACGGCCACCCAAAAAATAATTAAATATATTTTACCCGATAGCCAAGGAGTAGGGTATGGTTTTGGAGTATATATGTGCAACTATCGCGTAGTTACCACATTTACACTTTCCAGCGTCGATGTATGAAAATAAAAACGTAAGTTTAATCAAGTTGTAGCTATAGAGATAAGTGTACCTAGGTACTACTTTTTGCGCTTGGCTGAGGGATTTTAGTAGATCCCCAAAGTTAAGCAACGTTCCCAGCGGCACACATTTTTATGGGTGATCGTTTAGTGGCATAACATCTGAGTACTTCCGGGCTTCAGAGGGGACATTACATTTTTAGTCCCGGTTGTTATTGATTGATAGCAGTCGTAAAGCCATTTCAGAGGTCCTTGGGCGGCCTGATAAACTCTGACACCAGAGGGAGAATATCTTTCTGTCACGTTCCCAGCCATTGCAGAATTAGGTTTTGTTGTTATTCTACAGGAACCGTATAATTTACCGTGATAAAAATTATCCTATGTCGTATTCGAGGACCTAAAATACCTTCATACCAAATTGCATCAAAATTCGTTCAGTCGTTTTGAAGCTGAGTAGTGAAAAAGACACACACACACACACAGACTTTCGCATTTATAACATTAGTAGTATTTCATACATTGATGAATATAAGAGGCTGTGTATTGGCACATTTTGTGCATGTAATAAACACTTTCATCATACAAAGTTTAGTCCAAATTAGCCAATTTTTTGGTTTATGTAGCAAAATAATATAAAATATTGATGTGAACGCCATTCTGAAAATAACTGAGTTATACATTTATAAAGCATATGTTTACGCGGCCTTTAATAGTATGATACACTTGCCAAATGTAAATGAAATAAGTCAAGTAATTTCCGAAATGTAACACGAAATATTCTTTATTTTTCATGTGTTATATACCAAAATGGTTGACTAATAACAATACTGCTCTTTTCCAGATTCAATACTTACAAGATGCACTGTCAACATACAAAATTTCGTTTAAATAGTTTAAATGGTTGCCGAGAAAAAAAACAGTACCATAAATATTAAACTCTCAGTCATTTTGGAAGTAAGCACCTGGTGTGATCGAAGACAACAAAAGTCGGATATCATCACTAAGTACTATATGTGTACCGAATTTGGTGAATTTCTGTTACCTGTTCAAAAATGTTTAGGGGGGACACACAACCACAAATACACAGACCCTACGTGACACCATTTTCGAGAAATTAATGCATAAGAATCTAACACTACAAACGTTTTATTTCCGTAGGCATTAATAAGCGTAAAAACCCCAGACGGAATTTTGTTTCGCTGTACGATAGATTAGTAATCGGCAGGGTACAACAAAAAATTTCTGAGAACCAACGTTTAAAATGCTCAAATAAGGTTCCAACGTATCATTTTTTGTGAAAGTGGGTTGATTCAGCACCCAATTTCCTGTGGTTTGCACTTTGTCATTCAATAATGCATTATAAATAAACTCAGGCTTTAGCTTTATTTCTAGCTGTGTTACGAGCAAAAAGTTGTCGGTTTCAGCTACACATTCAAGGATGTCTACACTCCTTACGCTATAGTTAGCGGAGGCTGTTCACAGCAAAGTAAGCAGTATGTAAAGCCTTTCTAAAAGTTTTCTTCAGGTGTTTGTATCCTTCTACATTTATAAAATGCAACGTCTGGAAAAGCAGTAAAATTTAATTTTGGGTTTAATATGCTTGCTGGGAGGGCATTAAAAAGTGCTAAATTTACCGCATTCAACATCTTTATATATATAATTCTTCTGTACGTGTGTATGTCACTGAACTCCTCCTAAACGGCTTGACCGATATTGATGAAATTTTTTTGTGTGGTTGAGTGGGTCCCTGGATGGTATTTGTTTTTGACGATAATTTTTTTAATATTTTTCTTCAGATTTTTTGCATATCAGGACATATAACCAAAAAATTTCACCCCCACACCGCCCCCCTCCAAAACACTTACCCAATTTTTTTTAATGAAAAAAACTATAATTTCATAAAATAATTGACGTTGTTTTGATATTTAAAATTTTTCTCATATCAGAACGTATAAAATTTACGGAGTGTTAAACAACATGTAAGTTTTTTCAACAAATTATAACATCCATAAAATTCAAATATACGTTACTTATGGTTATGTGTTGTGTGTTTATTACAGAACAATGCCACGTCTTCGTGGACAAGGAGGAATTATTGGTCGACGTACACGGAATTCACAAATAGTCCAGACCCGTCGGTTAAATAGAACGGCAGAAGGTCAATTGACGGACTATGCAAATTTAAGAGACCAGGTTGCAAACACACGTGCAAATGAAAGTCAAGAGCAACGCAACGAACGCCTTCGAGCTAATGCATTGAGACAAAGAGAGGCGCGTCAAGGAGCCTCCGACGCACACAGAGCACATGAACGACAGCGCGTGCAAGAACATCGCGCATTGACACGTGCATCACTTCTCCGCCTTGCGTTTGAATATGAGTCAGACATCGACTATTTGTCACATTCATAAATTGTCATCGGCGCTATGGACAAAGAATACCAACACTGTCAAGCATTCAAATACAAAAGTTAATCGGCCGGTTTCTGCTGTGCATGTGGAAAAGTTGTACTGCTACCATTGAATTCGCCGCCAGAACCATCGAAAATAATATTGGCTGGTTCCACACCTCAATCATAATTGTTTTTGCGTAAAATTCGAAAATTCAATTCCTGCTTCCAAATCACATAATTTAGAGCAACGAAAAATTTTCAGAATCTGGATGGTCGCAATTTTGAATCAACGTTTAAGATTCAGGGCCACGTGTATCATCCAATTGGTTCTTTAATGTCAATGCCTGATGCCGATCCAAAATTCTTGCAAATGTACTTCATGGGCGATCAGGAGCAACAAATAAACACACGCTGCCAATACAACCACATCGAGCAGATGGAGGAGCGAGAGATTGTGGTGAATTTGGAACTGTTTTTGCGAAATCACAACCAGTTGGTCCAGTTGTTTAATACTGTTTCAAACAAACTGCAAAATTACGGCTACATGATCGTCATCAAGTTAGACAAAGTACCATCTGGAGAGCACGCAGGCCGATACAATGCACCAACCGTTAATGAAGTTGCAGTTGTTATGGTTGGCGACGCATACGAACGTCGAGATATTCGGATCAAACGCAGAGATAACACGGTGCAGACAATTCAAGACAGTCATCGTTCTTACGACGCTTTTCAATATCCGTTGATATTTTGGGAAGGAGAAGATGGATATAATTTCAACATGAAACAACGAAATCCAGCGACAGTGACTGTCTATACATTATTTTATTTTTTATTTTTCTGTACGATTAATTTATTTTTTCACCATTTATATTTAAACTTAGCAGGTGCAGAAAACAACAAGAAAGTGAGCTCGATGAACTGCTACGCATATCGGTTGATGATTCGTGCAAATGAAGACAACAATATTCTCCGATGTCACCAGCTGTTTCATCAATACATCGTTGATATGTATGCGAAAATTTAAAGAGAGCTATTACGGTACATCAAATTTAATCAAGCGTAGCTGCGTTCTGAGGAGTACATTCATTTGCGTGATGCTATTGTCAGTAACGAATATAAAACAACTAATATCAACGACATCGGTACCGCATTTATTCTTCCATCATCATATATTGGTAGTCCGCGTCATATGCAAGAATACATTCAAGACGCCATGACTATCGTACGCGCGTACGGCTGACCAGATATGTTCATTACATTTACGTGGAATCCAAACTGGGACGAAATTAAAATTTCGCTACTGCCAGGTCAAACAGTAATGCATCGCCATGATAGCACTGCACGTGTCTTAAAAAAAAAATTAAAATCGTTGATTAACTTGATTACACATCACTATGTATGCGGCGAAACACGTTGCTGGCTGTATTGTGTTGAATGGCAAAACCAGGTTTGTCACATGCACATATTTTGATTTGGTTGGTCGATAATGTACGGCCAGAAGAATATGATAAAATTATTTCAGCAGAAATTCCGGATCGGAATATCGATCAACAGTTGTTTGACATTGTTACCGCTAACATGATCTATGGTCCATGCGGTGATCTCAACATGACGGCGCCTTGCATGGGCAATGAAAAATGTACGAAACCTTTCACAAAAATGTGTATAAATGATACTATTACTAATATGTATGGTTATCCATTGTATCGTCGTAGAGACACAGACAACTGTGGTCAATCATATAAATTGCGCATATCAAACGGTGAAAATCTGGTTGACATTGACAATTTCTGGTTGGTTCCGTATTCGACATTGCTGTCCAAAACCTACAAAGCACACATAAACGTTGAGTTCTGCAGTTCGGTGATGTCCATAAAATACATTTGCAAATACGTTTATACGGGCAGCGATATGACTGTATTTGCTATTCAAAATGTAAATGATAACAACGAAATGACACGTTATGAAATGGGCCGATACATTAGCATAAATGAAGCATTTTGGCGCATTTCGATTTTTCCAATACACAACAAAGACCCTGCTGTTATACATTTGGCCGTGCACCTTGAAAATTGACAGCGTATTTATTTCACTGAAGATACTGCTATACGAAGAACATTAACTGCCCCAAAAACCACACTAACTGAGTTTTTCGAACTATGCAACTGACCAGGTATTTTCGGTAAATTCGCAAAGACATTAATGTATACTGATGTACCACAATTTTTCACGTGGAACAAACAGTAAAAAAAGTTGGACCCACGAAAGCGAGGCGTTCTAGTTCAAGGATACGACGGCATATTTATGGGAAATACTTGAGGCCGATTATACACAGTCCATCCAAAGCATCGCGAGTGTTTCTTCTTGCGTTTGTTGTTGGTTAACGTTCCTGGACCGATGTCCTTCCAATACTTGGGAACAGTCAATGGTATTTTGGACGACGGGTACCACGAGGCGTATCGCGAATTGCATTTGCTGCAAGATGACAACCATTGGGATCTCACACTTACAGATGCAGCACTGAGTTCCTCTCCTCATCAAATTCACCAATTATTGGCCATATTGTTGATGACATATTTTCCGTCGCAAGCTTCGGCTCTCTGGGACAAACATTAATATTCCATTAGCGATGACATTCTGCATCGCCTTCGGAACGCTGATCAAGATCCCAATATCGATTTTCCGCCGGAAATATATAACGAGGCGTTAATAAAGATTGACGAAATTTGCATTCTCATTTAGAATATGACACTCATTAATTTAGGTATGTCATCGCCTAACCACCCCGCAACATACATCACTAACAACGATGTTCAACGCAAACAACAGTTCGATGCGGCCTCTTTGACTACTTTTGTTGCAAATTATGAGCAACTGCTCACTACTAAGCCAAATAACATATACGATCGAATTAATTTGTCAATTACAGCAGAAAAAGGCGGACTCTTTTTTTTTTTTTGACCCACCAGACGGCACTGGCAAAAACATTCCTCATCTCACTGATACTTGCGCACATTCGATCACAAAATCATATTGCGATGGCAATTGCTTCATCAGACTTTGCAGGGACTTTGCTTGATGGTGGATGGACAGCACATTCAGCACTCAAGTTGCTATAGAACGTTCACACAAATCCAGACGCAATGTGCAACATAAAGAAGCATTCCGGCATGGCTAAAGATTTGCAAAAATGCAAAATTATTATCTTGGATGAATGAACTATGGCCCGCGAGCATTCACTTGAAGCTCTCGATAGAACGATGAAAGATCTCAACGATAATACCAGACTTTTTGGTGGCACTCTACTGCTGCTGTCCGGTTATTTCAGACAGACATTGCCGGTAATTTCACGGGCTACATATGTGGACGAAATTAACGCATGTTTGAAACAATCATACCTATGGAGAAACGTCAATACAGAATGCCTTACCATATATATGCATGTTCAACTGCAAAACAATCCATTGGCACTGTCATTATCCGAACAATTGCTCAACATTAGCAATGGGAAATTTCTATTGCATGGAAATACACAATGCATCAAATTGCCAGACAATTTTAGCAACATGGTAGCCACGAAGGATGCTTTGATTGAAATAATATTCCCAGATTTGTGCACTAATTACATAAATCAAGCGTGGCTACATGAACGAGCTATTTTGGCAGCAAAAAAAAAAAGATGTTGACGCTTTTTAATTTTAAAATACAACAGTCATTGCTCGGCAATGAGATGTCGTTAAAATTTATCGACGCAGTTGTCGATCCTGACGAAGCAGTCAACTATCCTGTTGAATTCTTGAATTCACTGGATTTACCGGGAATGCCACCACATAACTTGCGATTGGTTCACCAATCATTTTGCTTCGGAATTAAAATGCACCAAAGATATCCAATGGCACGCGATTGATCATAAAAAAATCATGAGCAATGTTCTTGAAGTTGCCATTTTGAACGGCAAGTTTCAAGATTAAGATGTTCTTCTGCCACGGATCCCAGTGATACTTTCTGACTCGCCCATTCCATTCAGACGCCTGTAATTTCCAATTCACTTGGCATTCGGAATGACTATTAATAAGTCACAAAGCCAAACAATGTCCATTTGTGGGTTGGATCAAGAAAATCCGTGCTTCTCATACGGCCAATTATATGTCGCGTGTTCTCGCGTTGGCAAACTATCAAGTTTGTTCATTTATACACCTCAGGGATTGACGAAAAACATTGTTCATAAACTCGCATTAAAATAAAAACAAAACAAACTTAATTTATTTTAGTTTTAAGATTAAACGTTTATTCCAATATACTTTACTTTTTACATTATTAAAAATATGACTGTTACATTAATTTTTTACATTAATAAAAATATGACTGTTACATAAATTTTTTACATTAATAAAAATATGACCGCTAATAGCAGGCAAGCCAACGTTCGGGCAGGACAACCTCTGCCGGGTCCGCTAGTCATATATTAATATACAATTTCATATACATATATATATATATAGTGAGTGTGGGTGAAGTGCTTGTGTATTGATAAATATATTTTCAGACTTCCAGGCCAACAGCAAGTATTCACGCTTCAATATCTTGTCACCCTCTTAGAGGCGTAACGCGAGAATTACTTCTGTATGTTGGAAGAAACAGTCTCATGGTGTTAGAATTGGCACTTTTTAATTACTTAAATGTCACGTGACTAAAATTAAATGATGACTTATTTTGAACTTTAGTATTTAGTTTTTAGTATGTAACGAAACATACTAAAATAATGAATAAATTACCAAATCGTAACCCTTTTTGAAAAAGTGACAGTCAACGGCGTCCAAATTAAACTATACTAATTACTAATTTTCTTCTTTATCAATTCGAACACGGCCACATTTTAAACAAAAAATTAAATTTTTTAAAAATGTTTAACTGTTACATATGTATAGTATGTGATCGGGTTCCGAGTTCAGTATCAAATTTCGCGGCTGAAATATTTGAAATAATTTCTTATAAAACCATATATATATATATATATATATATTTATATTTATATTCGTAAAATATAACGCCAGAAATCATGTTTCCTACAAATATTGTACATTTTCAAGAAACTCATACGATTTTGCATAAAAATTGCGGGAGGAAACATTAAACGTTTTTGATACTCTACAATATATGGAACGGTAAACTTAAGTTAAGTATAAACTCTAAACATATGTAATGTATAACTAAAGATGTCAAGATAATAAGTGAAACATTTATGATATCGTTTTTTCAGCGGTAATAAAACAAACTCTTGGCAACTAATTCTTTTGGGTTTCTTTACATACATAAAGGATTTAATTAAAAGGTAAAGACAGACCTATTACCCATTTCAAGTGATTTCAAGAGAAACTCTAAACAAATCTTTCATAGCGAATGTCAAGATTTTTTTAAGAATCACTAACATAGGCAAAACTTACTTTTTCATTAAATGCCGTAACTCGAAGCATATAAACCTAACACAGCTTGGAAATTTTTCTTAAAACTACATTAAATCTTCCCAATGTACAAAGTTCAAATTATATGATCACCGTAGAGCCCTTTGGTTTTATTTCTGTACTTATTAATGAGAGGTTTCATAAATGTACTTTTGTAAAATATTTTGGCGACGTTGATAATAATAAGTTTATCTATTTGTTTAAAGATGTAATATTATTTTTCGTTATTTTAGTAGCAGTATTTGTTTTTTAAAAATTAATTAACTAAATAAGTTTGGTTTTCGGGGTTTCTGAGAGGAATATATTATATACGACTTTCTAGTTTGTTAAATTTGTTATGTTTATAAAAGCATCACCCAAAGAATTAAGTAGTTTAATGTTATTATGACAACCACGTGGTACGAAATAATGAAATAGACTAGTGCCCTCGCGATTGGCAGTGTATTCAAATACGCATTCAATTGAATATTTATTAAAGGAGATTTTCTTTGAGATTTGCCATCTTGGAACCCTTAGGCAAGAGAGATAACCCAAGTGGGTAAATGCTGTTCGTGTCTTTATTTAATGCAATTGTAGAATGGTCAAGTTACGAGTTCTGGAGCAGGCCATCCTGATGGGACGAAGACGTGTAAGCGCAGTAATATAAGAAGGTGTGTATGGTAGTCACCCGAGTGTTTTATCCAGTTTTAAAGTACTCTAAAGCCCTCGCCCTATATAAAGTGCAGCAAGTTCTTTAACATTGCACTATAGGCCTGCGGGACTTTAATAAATAATAACAGAATATATCCCGTATATTCCAGGTCCAAGATCGTCGACAACTTCAAGACTTCTATGAGATTTTTATAACAAATGATAAATTTTGCGAATATATAATTTTTAGTGCCGGGATTCAATTTGAAATTATCAATTAGTATCCAATAGCTGCCATCATGTAAATAAAAACTTGAACTTATATCCACAATTTAATTCACAATAGCTTTGAAGAAAGAATCAGTAGCTCGGTGCTAAAAATTTATAATTTAAATAACTTTAATAATTTTTTTTATTTTTGAAATTTCTCTCAACCTTTATTTATTACTCGAAAAGCTGATTTTTAACGCCTACTTAAAACACTTGAAAATGTAGTATTATAAAAATCTATGGTTTTTTTTTCTCTTTCTGATTATGACCAGGCTAACCAAAAAGACAGTTATTTTAATTCTAAAAGTTTTCTTGTAATTCTGTAGCAATTAATTTAGTTAATAAAATTCTTTTTTTAACTTATTTGTAGTTAAGTATATCCGGGAATAATTTTCATCGTGATTATTGGATTCCATGTGTTCCTTTAGTTGTGTTTTGTTACATAGCTGTATCGTCCAGTCAGTCTTTCACAGTTTTCAGCAAGTAACGAGAAGTTACTGATGTAACTAATGAGCCATAGGTGCAATTAATTTTTAAACAATTTATCGAAAGCTGAGTTGGAAGTAACTAATTTAATTCACTTTGAAAGCAATAAATTTAGAAATGAAACCACAAACTTATGCAAGATTAGTAAAACAAATACCTATACACACATGCCTTACCAGGGATTTGAACATAGAAAACGTCATATTATAAGCTAATGTTAGATAAGCTGCATTACGTAGGATGGATACGGTGAATCAACTTCGGATTTAATCAGTATAATATTTTGAATGATAGGGTTAACTAACCTAAAATATTTACAGGGCTTTCATTAGGAAAATACGTAACTGGGCCACATAATACATGGAAGTTTACATGGCCTGCCGTAGCGCTACTTGTGTGAAGTATTCGATGGAAATCGGTTGTTTGGTCCATGAGATATGACAAAAAAAATGTATTTTCCTATTTTGCGCTCTTTTACAAAATTGCCAAAACGAGGCTGTGTATACGATGCTTCTAATATACAGTATACTGTCTCCAAACAAGTTTTGGTTGAATTTGGTTAAATCGTTTAAAATATGTCAAACATAACTAAATGGTTAATGACGCTGCAATTTTGATCATTGTCTGACCTATTTAAATCATGAAAGTTTACATGACCTTCTATAGCATTTAACGTGTGGACAATTTTGTACAAATTTATTTGAAATGTTCCAATGTAAAATTTAGTAGGTATCGGTTGACATGACATAAAACATCCATAATTTTAATTTGGCGATCTTTTCAAAATATACACAGTTAAATTTAAATAGATTTAATAGATTCGTGGATATCGCCCACATAATATAAATGTTTTTACATTTGCAATTCTGAAAATAAGTTTGTCCTAATTAAAAAAAATGCATTGATTATTATGGCCCACCACAATACAACCTCTTCGCCAAACTTTGTAAGCATGTGTTGATTGTTTATCGAGATACGAGATAAAATCATTATTTTTTATTGGTGGGGCTATGCTACAATACAGCAGAGAAACAAATCTCTGTATAGACTAATTTTATAAATGTTATAGGTAGTGCCAGTCTAGAAAGTTAATTTTGGAATTTGTTTCGTTAATAAAATATACTGATCTAAAATATTTATATAACCACCATTTCGAAAAAAAAACACAAAACATACAAAGTTACACCACCTGCCGCAATACTATTTGTTTGAGATATTTGAAAGGAATCTCTCAATTGGTTCCCGAGATGTGACAAAAAAATTTATTAGACTCGCATGGTGCTAACTTGTCAAATGTGGGACATAATATTTTGAATGTACACAAAGTTGATAGTTCTAATACCTACTGCTAGCATACAAAGTTATGTTGAAATTGATTACATGTTTTCGACGATATAGAATTCTTAACTAAAATTGGCTTTATGGAAGACATTTTAATAGTAAATGTCTGCCATTCTTAAAACATAACATATGACATCACCTGCCTCAGTACTCCATGTTTTCCAAATTTGATAGGAATTGGTTAATTCTTTCTCGAGATATGACACAAAATTTTATTTTATTTGCATGGCGCTATCTAACAAAATAGCGGAGAATAGAAACTCCATGTACATATAGTTTATGGCTGTAATGCCTACTGTGAGCATACAAAGATATGTTGTTATTGAATACGTAGTTTCGACTATATCGTATTATAACATAAAACGGCTAGATGCCTGCCATTTAGAAAATTACTAACTGATATGCTTAAAACATATCACTTATTACCATCTGCATCAGCACTACTTGTTTGGCAAATTTGGTACGAATCGGTTAATTTCTTACCGAATTATGACATAAATTTATTCAATCATATAGTGCTGCCTTCCAAAATTGCCGACAAAAGTGTTTATTTCTACGTTTATATGATTCGTGTAATAGATACTTTCCTTATAAAAATTTGGTTGAAATTGGTTACATATTATGGCAGATATACTAAATAAACTTAAAACATTTGTATGGCCGCCATTTTGAAAAAATTTAACTTATCATGTTCAATAATTTACGTTTACATAACCTACCATAATATTAATTACGTGCCAAACTGGGTGAGAATTGGTTGAAAAGATTTCGAGATATAATGTAGAACCATTATTTTTTTTTCATGCTATCTTACAAAATGGTGGACTAACAAAAATATCAATTTCAAAGTTCTGTGTTTACACAATTGTCTGCTAGCACACAAAATTTTGTTTAAATCGGTTCAATGTTTCCTAAAATATGACAACAACTAACATTTTTTAAATGCCGCCATTTTAAAAGTAAGTGCCCTACGTGTTAGAAAACTATAAATGTTAGGTGCATTTGCTAAGTATTATATGTGTACCAAGTGTGGTGAAATTCGGTTGACGCGTTCCAAAATTGAAAGAGGGACACATACGCGCGCACACACACACTGAAACACACATATACAAACATACGCACACAGGCAGGAAAGTGATAGCATAAGCCTTTCTTTTCTTCAGAAAGTAGGCTTAAAAGGACGAGAATATTTATTCCTGTTGTAACCTACCTTCTCATCTTGACAATACGGCCAAAAAACAAAGCTGTGAAATTCTACAATTTAGTGTTCACGAATAAATAATTTCCTCTATACAAACGTTTGTAAGGCAGATGTATTGACAGTTGCTCNTCTACAATTTAGTGTTCACGAATAAATAATTTCCTCTATACAAACGTTTGTAAGGCAGATGTATTGACAGTTGCTCCTATATTTCATAACTGTTTTATATTACTGTAAGAACATAAAACAGACTTCAAAAATATTTTCTACGACCTGTAATTGGGTTGTTTAAAGAAAGTCCGCTTGGACTTGTTTTACGTACCCAACCAAAGGTGACACACGCATTTTTATCACCCCTGCTTATTTAGCCTTTGTGAGTACTGCAGGGGTTTAAGATATATCCGTGGTAGCCTGTACAGTGAGTGTCTATTTTAATCCCGTACTTTTTTGGGCCGTCACCATTCTAGTAAGTCACTGCTCTCGGTGACACAAAACTTTTTTGAAGTGTATACTTACACAATAAAGTTCATACTTAATTCTTGACTAGGGAAAATAAAGATTATATAACAGTTACGGCCAAACAAAACTTATATACACGAATGAATATAATTTAGCCATTATCTCCAGATTAAGAGCAACCTCTTCGGAACATGAGCTCACCTAACGACGGAAATTTTTTCTATGTCAAACTGTCACGTAAGGTAACTTGTTTTTCTCCCGGCCTGAAAAAAATTAATCTTAGTACAACTGAACCTACGCCTTGCATAAACGGTTTTGCTAGTGAGCCTTAAACGTAGCGTTTCTTTAACTCTGCTACACAGAGACAGACTTGTTTCCTTAAGAACCATGAAGTTGATTATAAATAATTTTAATCAAAACAGCAATCTTCGAACAAAATGAAATATTCAATTAACACACTTTACTGACAACCTAGAGCCATCAACACTAGCCCTATTATTAAATGACTTTGACTTCAAAAACTATCCCCACATAAAAATTAAGCAGCTTCAGTTACCATAAAATGGAATACCATCTTTTAGGGATAAACTATTTCATAAAACTATTTTACTTAATAATAGGTGATTTTTCGTTTAATAAGTTTGCAAGTAAAATAATAATAAAAATATAATTTTTTTTATATCTTCACGTAATAAACCACTTCTATTTTTCCAATTAAGAATCTAAGAACATCAGATGCATTTTTTTCCGTTTTCGAATCTTCTGCATAACTTGGGTATAACATATAATAAGAGACTAAGTCTTTGAAGAATATCTTTAATGCTGCCTGACAAATAAAAATTAGCAATAAAAGAAGTGTTTATTTTTGGCGTAAAAGACAGTTACTAATACATAGAACAGTAGAAAATTAATTACCATATTACAAAACATTAGCACTAGAAGTTAATTTTATAAAACAGCTTTCAAATATGCCAATTTCCTTACTCATTGCAAATTCGAAAAAATTTCTAATATCTGTCTGTGTGAGCAATGTAAGGAATTGTGAGGTAGAAGCTAATAAGATTAACATACCAAAAAGCTGTCAAGAAAGCTAGGTTTCACACAATTTTTCACTTAAGAAAATTTTTTACAAACTGAGATCGATGTATTATTGACTTGTAACACTTNTGAAATATTCAATTAACACACTTTACTGACAACCTAGAGCCATCAACACTAGCCCTATTATTAAATGACTTTGACCTCAAAAACTATCCCCACATAAAAATTAAGCAGCGTCAGTTACCATAAAATGGAATACCATCTTTTAGGGATAAAATAATTCATAAAACTATTTTACTTAATAAAAGGTAATTTTTCGTTTAATAAGTTTGCAAATAAAAAAATAATCAAAATATAATTTTTTTTATATCTTCACGTAATAAACCAATTCCATTTTTCCAATTAAGAATCTAAGAACATCAGATGGATTTATTTTCCGTTTTCGAATCTTCTGCATAACCTGGGTATAACATATAATAAGAGACTAAGTCTTTGAAGAATATCTTTAATGCTGCCTGTCAAATAAAAATTAGCAATAAAAGAAGTGTTTACTTTTGGCGTAAAAGACAGTTACTAATACAAAGAACAGTAAAAAATTAATTACCATATTACAAAACATTAGCACTAGAAGTTAATTTTATAAAACAGCTTTCAAATATGCCAATTTCCTTACTCATTGCAAATTCAAAAAAATTTCTAATCTCTGTCTGTGTGAGCAAAGTAAGGAATTATGAGGTAGAAGCTTATAAGATTAACATACCAAAAAGCTGTCAAGGAACCTAGGTTTCACACAATTTTTCACTTAAGAAAATTTTTTACAAACTGAGATCGATGTATTATTGACTTGTAACACTTATAATTACTAGAAAATCTTTGAAAGGATATTTACTTCAGATTTTATTGCTCGTTGGCACCAGTAGGGATGGTATTCATGTGAATTCGCTGAAAGAGTGTATTGCCGTTCGGCATTGTATATATACCAACCAATTTTGCACAAAAAAGAGTAGAGCAATACTTCGCGCAAGACGTAATAGGAGAAAAAAAATGTATAGTGTATTGTTTGTGAATATTCTATGAATAGAATACTAGTGTATGGGGTACCGCAAAATATAACTATCGCTACCACGGTCTCGTGTTCATAAGAATTGTAAAAATATAACACCGCATCTATGTAGTTTGTGCAAGATGTGTTGGCACCGTTTCATATTGTAATTCCATTAATTTTCTTCCTTATTTATTTGTTATTTCACCAAATTGTATTTTTCTATTGAAACAATCTAAACTGATGCGTACTTTTTTTGTTTATTTACTTTGAAGTTGTAAAACAAATACTACTATCTGAAAATTGTGTAATGTTGAAATGTTTATGTGTGTAATTCATACTAATGCCTTTGTTAAAAAAATTATTATCTTAATGTTTGTTAATTATTTACGTACATAATATAATGTAAACTATTAATTTCAGTTAGGAAAATGAAACAACGTCATTGATTTATTGTTATACGTCCTTATTGGTATTCGAGTTTTGTATCGATTAGTAGCATGAGACTATGGAATCCGTAGCAAACCTTTATATATACAGGTTTCCGCTAAGACCTGTCAATTATTTTTCGCATTAAAACCACAAGCATGTGTTCAGCTCAAGATATTATCTGTCGATATCGTCCTTCATCCTTGAGATTAATTAGTATTTTTTATCCGCCGTTGTGGGTAAGTGTGTGTGGATTTATTTTTTTTGTTTACGACGTGATCGTATGTGGTGTTTCCGATCCTCTTGCTAGCTACCGTTATTTTCTTTCGATTGAACGTTGCGCCTGATGGCATAACCTCGTGGCCAATTTTCATACTTCTCGTGATGTGAACAGCACACCTATTCGTGGCGTGGTCGTATTGGACCATGATTCCACTTATTTGGCCATCATCGCAGTAACATCTGAAGTGACGTTTCCGTTTAACATCCTACGTAAATTAGTTTTGCCTGCTGCATGTGCTCAGAAGTGCTCCAATCTTTCATTCTTCTGAGGCTACGTTTCTTTTTCAATAAATAATAGTTAAAATTTTTTTACAGTCAACTCCGGAACTATTATTTTTAATTTTCTCACAATTTGAAGTAAAAATATAATAAAAATTAAGTGTTTAAGGCAATGTAATATTTAAAATGTAGCAATTACGGGTACCTGACGAAGTAGTCACGGCCATATCATATAATGATTGTTCACTCATAATATGTTCAATACTCTTACTTTATACAAAAAATATATTTTCATACTCATCTCTAATAGAGAGAGAGAGAGAGAGAGAGAGACAGAGAGAGAGAGATAAAGTTATATTTTTATGTATGAATATTTATATATTGTGGCAAACAAACTGTGAAAAAAAGGATTAATATAACCATGGTTAAAATATATAAAATGTCACGATTTACTTTATTTCCTTAAGTATTGCCCATGGATAATTAGAATGTGATGTTTTTAAAACATAAAACAAATTTATGTTTTGAACTATGACCTATGTGTACCAAATATATATTATATAATCCTATATACTTCTTAAATTTTAAGTTAAAACTACAACATAAGTTTACCTAATATTTCCGTCATAAATATTTTGTTGATCATAATTACAACTACACAATAAGTGTAACATATATATATATATATATATATATATATATATATA
>NQII01008285.1:29858-73211 GCA_002778355.1 Clitarchus hookeri
AACTCCAATCGCCCTGTGTTTACTTCAGTAGTAAATTGGTCCTTTAGACAACAGTGTCAATCACGTTCCTCCAAAACTACAGCTCTGGGAGTTGTCAGACGTATGATATTTTAAGTCTAACTAGACTATAACTATGAGAACATGTAACAAATTTCCACTTAACTGTGTATGCTGACAGTTTCTTTTACAATTATCAAATTCGTCTATGCAGAGCCTCTTTTGTCCACCATATTGTAATAAAGTGCCACACAAATAAATAAAGTTTTGTTACATCTCGGGAACAACCAATCGAAATCTCTCAAATGTGGCAAAATAAGCCATGTAAATAGATATGTAATTAGTGGGCAGAGACTTATTTTCCAAATTGCGACAGTATTAATATTTTAAGGTATTATATATATACGAAACCCAGTAACCAATTTAAATAAAAATGTTATGCTGACAGAAATAATTGACAAATCAGAAATGACTTTGAAGATCATTATTTAAGGTATTTTTATTAGATAGCGCCAAATTTGATATTAAAGAATTTATTTTATGTCTTGGGAACCAGTGGAATGATTTCCAATAAATTCTGCTCACAAATAGTTATGTGCTAGGCCATGTATAATTATGCGTTTTGGGAAACTCAGCCTACTTTCCGAAACAAAAAATAAGGGCTTATGAGATCACTTTCCTGTTTGGGTGGCTGTGTGTACTTATGTGTGCGTGTGTGACACCCTTCAATTTTTAAACGCATGAACCAAATTTTACAAAATATGGTACATATATAGTACTACGTAAGGGAACCTTATATTTATAATTTTGAACCGAATTGGGCACTAATTTTCAAAATGGCAGTTATTCAAATATTTAAAGCGATATGTCATATATCGGAAACCATTCAACCGATAGAAACCAAATTTTTTATGCTGGCGGTGGACGATGTGAGCATTAACTTCAGAGGTAGGTGTTGTTGGTTCGCCATTTCAAAATAAAGCGCCATAAGAAAAAATATAACTTTTATTTGGTGTCTGAAAAACTACTCAATCTATTTTCAACAAATTTGGCACGTAAGTAATATTATAATTGGCCGAGCAAATATAAGTAATTGAAATTTTTTATAGACTTATTTTCAAAATAGCGGCCATACAATTATATAAGTTTATTAAGTAATAGTAGTATACTATTTAACCAATTTAAATTAAATTTTGCACGCTGGCGTTATGTATTACAAGCATTTTATAAGGCAAATAACAACCACTTCTGTCGTAAATTTTAAGAGATAATAATCTTTTTATATTATATCTCGAAAACTACTCATTAATTTTCACCAAATTTCGCACATTAGAAATACTATGATAGGCCACGTTAATAAAGGTAACTTAAATATATTTGGCTTTCATTTCATAATAGAGACTATAAAAATATTTTAAGATTATTTGGTATAACTAACATTCCATTTAACCAATTTGAACCAACTTTTGTACGCTTACCGTATATATTATAAGCATACTATAAGCCAAAAATTAAAGAATTTGTCAGCCATTTTGAATGATAGCGCTACATAAATTAATCAAGTTTTCTGTAATTTTTCGGGAAACAATTGACAGATTCCTATCAAATATTGTAATCCAGTAGTACTGCCGCATGTGATATATACAAATGTGTTTCAAGTATATCAGACACTTATTTTCAAAATGGTGANATTAAATTTTGCACGCTGGCGTTATGTATTACAAGCATTTTATAAGGCAAATAACAACCACTTCTGTCGTAAATTTTAAGAGATAATAATCTTTTTATATTATATCTCGAAAACTACTCATTAATTTTCACCAAATTCGCACATTAGAAATACTATGATAGGCCACGTTAATAAAGGTAACTTAAATATATTTGGCTTTCATTTCAAAATAGAGACTATAAAAATATTTTAAGATTATTTGGTATAACTAACATTCCATTTAACCAATTTGAACCAACTTTTGTACGCTTACCGTATATATTATAAGCATACTATAAGCCAAAAATCAAAGATTTGTCAGCCTTTTTGAATGATAGCGCTACATAAATTAATCAAGTTTTCTGTAATTTTTCGGGAAACAATTGACACATTCCTACCAAATATTGCAATCCAGTAGTACTGCCGCATGTGATATATACAAATGTGTTTCAAGTATATCAGACACTTATTTTCAAAATGGTGANAATCCAGTAGTACTGCCGCATGTGATATATACAAATGTGTTTCAAGTATATCAGACACTTATTTTCAAAATGGTGATCACCTATCTATTTAAGCATAGTATACTATATGTTCTAATCTATTTAATCATTTTCAACTTAACTTTGTATGCTGGGAGTGGTTATATAACAAACTTAAAATGTGTCTACACAGAGCCTCTTTTGTCCTCCATTCTGTATTATAATGCAAGACGAATAAATAATGTTTTTATGTTATATTTCGGGAAACATTTTTGGATACCTACCAAATATGGCAAATAAGTAGTACTGTTGTGGGTAATGTTCTATGATATATTGTATTTACAACAGAAACTAATTTTTAAAATGGCGGCCATATTAACATTTTGGTTTTGTATGTTATATCTTCGAAACCATGTAACTAATTGAAATTAAACTATGTATCATATATTTTGCAACACTCAAATGTGTACACAAAAAGATCTGTTTAGTCCGGCATTTTTTCAAAATAGTTTCACTTGACTAATTAAATTTATGTGATCTCCAAAAAATTAACATATTTTACGTTATTTGGCATTCCTTAAGTACTATGCCCAGCTAAGTAAAGTTATTCATTTCAAGACTGACAAACAAATATATTTTCAAAATGGTGGCCATAAAAAACCTTTTAGCCCCGAATTTTTTATGTTTCAAATTGCAAATCAAATTTAAACTTAGCTTTGNATGGTGGCCATAAAAAACCTTTTAGCCCCGAATTTTTTATGTTTCAAATTGCAAATCAAATTTAAACTTAGCTTTGTACGCTAACAGTTTCATTTATATCCATCTAAATTGTATATGCAATAACTCATTTCTCCGCCATTTTGTAAGATAGCCCCACATGAAATGACATATTTGTATGCTGTTTCTCGTGAAACAATTAAACAATTTCTTTCAAATTTTGCGAAGAAGTTGTACTGTGAGAGGCTATAATAATTTATACGTTTTAAGTATATAACTCTCTTATTTTCTGAATTGCGTGTTTACAAACATATATGCTTAGTGTCCTATATTTGCGAAACTGTGTTAAGTATTATAATTTAACTTTGTCCATTCTTTCTATAACAATAAGAGATCGTGTTGATATATAAATTTTTTGCATTCCAATAATGAAGATTGTCACATGATCAATGGAGATTTTATACCATATCTCGAGGGCCTATCAACCGAAATGTATACAGATAACCTCCTCAGGAAGATTTTTCGCAAGGTAGTGTAAGGTGAGTCTTCTAAAGGTTTTGTCATATTTCCTGAATAATTCCACTGATTTCCACAACATTTTGAACACATACAGACGGCCAAGTAAAGTTATATGATTTAATTGAGGTCAGATAAAAATTTTAAAAATGGTAGCCATATAAATATGTTAGTGTGTTTGGAAATATCAATTTAAAAACTTACCAATAGCAATGAAATATTTTATGATTACATCATCTATTACAAATATTTTGTACAGGACCTCTTTAAAAGCACTTTTGTAAGATAGCCCCATTTGAGATAGTAAGGTTTACATGCTATATCTCGGTCACCAATAAACCGCTTATCCATTACATTTTTCATACAAGTAGCGTTATGTTAGGTAATATTAACTTACGCGTTTAAGTGGCTCAGACACTTATTTTCGAAATGATAGCGAAGTAAATATTTCAGGTAAGTGAACCATATCATTCAAAACGTTACATTGATTACATCCAAAGTTGATGCTTCTAATCCTACCTCTGTGATACAGTTGATTACAAGATAGTTTAATTTTAAGGTTTTTTTTTATTATAATCCCGGATAAGTTAATCGCGTATTTTAATAGTCTTCGTTCGGTTTTTCATATTTCTACTTCATCTTAAATTATATTGCTGTCAATGAGACATCAATGATTACCTGCCATATAAGCTTAAAATAAGTTCACTTAAATGTATGTGCACCCTTCTAGAGGAAAGTAGGCTCATCAATTATCCGTAATTTCTTGTTTTAAAATTAAATCCTGGTAAATACGTGAAGATACTGTACCCAGTCTGCCAAAACTTTAGACTGATTACAACGGAAGTTGCTACGAATTTTATCCCCGTAATGTTGTTGATCTCACACCAGCTACGGTACGAGGCGTTCTGTGTTCGAGACCTAGGTAAGGCACGTATGTATTTGTAATCGTCTTATTTATATTGGATTTGCTCCTGGTTGCATTATTCATGATTCTGCTATCAACTAAATGCCTAGATCTACACAGAAAGAAGTCTGATATTATGCCAACATTGTTGATTTTACTACAATATTAATGTTTTGGTTATCTGTGAACCATTAGTAACTAATATTACAGTTAATATAATACAAGGCTTTTGATGTTACTGAAACATTAAATGCTTATGTGACATTATCTCCTAACTGTACTCGCGAAATTAAGGTTGTGTTGATGTTACGACAAAACTAATTCTGTGTTTTATTAATGCTAAAAATTGTGGTAAAAGTGTTCTTATATTGTACTTTAGCTTTAAATAAACATTTCAGTGTAAAATAAACTAAGAAGTATTATTTGTTCACAAAAATTAATATTACTAACGAAAAAAAGTGACGTCAGGGAAGGGAATCTAACCAACGCCATGAGTGCTTGACGCACTCCACTCTAACCCTGCTCCCTACTGACTACTCGTCCTTTGTATACCTCTAACAGTTTCTTGTTATGGATATTGTAAACAACATAACGACAAACTACAGTTCGCTTTAGTTATGTGGAAATGTTTAATGCTCTAGAAATATACGCATATTTGGAACACGTATACTGCTTTGCAAGACTTAAACGCCATTCTATGCTACGTTTACTGTTCATATTATGATTTAAATTTTAAATACGGTGTCTTCATTTAACAATTATATCGCTTTTCACTAATAACCACTATTGTATAACAATATTAATGTAACAACAAGAATAATTGCGTTGTACCTGTGAACCATCAGTAACAAATGTTTCTTTTAATGTCATTAAGTGTAAAGTTGTTGTGTAAACGTAACATNTTGTACCTGTGAACCATCAGTAACAAATGTTTCTTTTAATGTCATTAAGTGTAAAGTTGTTGTGTAAACGTAACATTAATATAATAACGTAACAACTTTAAATCATTTCCGTACTGTTATCTTTAATCGTGTTTTAATGTTGCGGCAAACAAATTTTCTTTTAAATTGCTATTAACATTTGTGATAAAAATATTCTTCTATTTAATTTCTTTTAAAACAACATTCCGATGTAAAATAAATTAAGTACTATTATTTAGTCACAGAAAAATACATTTTATTTAAAACAAACTGCAATATTTAACGGGAATCAAACCGGTGCCGTGAGTGATTAACATTCTCCGCTCTACAGAACCTGACGTCCTACCAAATGCGCTGTCTTCACACGTTGGCTTAAGTTTCATATTGTATGTATTAAATAAAACCTTACATTTAACTGCAGGTCCCTCTCGTTTATGTAAATTCTTTCTGCTCTCTAAATATATGCAAAATTTGCGTAGGTACACTGTTTTTAAAGGGTTGACAGCTGGTCTAAGCTGCAATTAATTTTAAAACTATGCTTTGAAATTGAAATACAGTGGTTTCATTTTACGTAGTAATAGCTGTTCACTGCCATTTGCCAATTTACAACGACAAATCAGTGGAACCTTGTGTTGGTTGTATATTCCTTTAAGGTTGCTGTAAGAAAAAATATGTTGCTCATCCTGTAAATTTTAGCGTAATACAACATGTTGTTGCGGCAACATCAACGTAACGACAAACTGCACATGTGGAAATAATTTATGCATATTTGGCACACGTAAACTGGTTCGCAAGGCTTGAGAGCTGATATAAGCAACATTTGGTTCTCATACTCTTCTTATAATTTAAATAGTTTGGTTTCATTTAACGAGGTAATCGCTGTTGACAACTATCCGCCATTTTTATAAAGCTATGTCAATGTATCCTTGTGTTAGTTAGAGCCTTCTTTGATGTCGCAGTAATACAAAAAATTATGTTTTTCTTTTAATTTTAGCGTTAAAAAACTTTTCGTTTGTGGCGCCGTTACTTAAAGGCTTTGCTAACATTACACTTCAATGATGTGTTTAAATTATATTAATATAAGACTTTGGAAATGGATCACATTAAGTAATTTTGGCGCAACATTATTAATGTTATTTCAACATTTACGATTAAAGAAATGATCAATGGTAATTTTTATTCCAGCAACATTATACTTTTCTCTGTTTACCTATAATCCAATCTTTTAAGAAATTAATATNCAATGGTAATTTTTATTCCAGCAACATTATACTTTTCTCTGTTTACCTATAATCCAATCTTTTAAGAAATTAATAGAATTTATTTGCGTCCAACTAGAATAAATAAGGGTTATTAAAATATAAATTACTTCTTGTTTTCCTTTTCATCATATTTCTATATCCCAAAGGAAATATAACCAGTAACGCCGACTTATTTTCGTAAAACCGATGGCCATGTGTCTATCGCAGCGACACTTTGATTTATTAACACAAGCAGCTAAAGGCAGGGTTTTGGTTTCAATGATAAATTACATATGCTCTCATTGAAATAAGTAACACGAAATAATCTTTACGTTCCCTTGGTATTTAAGCCTAGTCTGGTTTTTAGATGCAAAGAACTTAGTAATTTGTCAATTTACTTTAGAAGGTTTGTGTACTTTTTAGTACAGTCTGGGTAGGATNTAGATGCAAAGAACTTAGTAATTTGTCAATGTACTTGAGAAGGTTTGTGTACTTTTTAGTACAGTCTGGGTAGGAGACATGGGAAAGCTTTTAATAATGGTTAAGTGAATCTTTCTAGTTCGCTAGCAATTCATACTTAAACATTAGACCACAAGGTATGTACAATTATGTATTTACTTTCCAACACAGTATGTAAAAATTAATGTTTCTGTTCTCAATAATAGGTATTAAAAACTGGCTTTCTGTCCGCGACTTCGCCCGCGTGTTCTACACCACAGAGCTTTTATATCCTTCTATTGAAGGACGTATTTAACACCAGGTTAGTAGATCTGCCCTCAGGTGCTAGGATTAACAACGTGCAACTTGATTATAATGTGGAGAAGGCGATGAAGTGTTGCCCATGTGAAAAGCAGTCCTCTCTCAAATCTCTCCGCGCCACTTTTAGCGGATAACCTTGTGCCTTATTTATAATGATACAAAACAGGCCTCAAGAAGAAATGCAGTCTCGTGAATTCAAAAGGGTTGTTGGATGGAACGAGTTGTATGTGTATTATGANCCCCCCCTTCTCCTTTTTTCATTCACTTTCTAGCATCATGTATTACATACATTTGCCAAAATTTAACTTGAAGCTTGGCTTTATTGCGGCATTTTGATGGCAATATTAATAGAACCTCATTTGTAAGGAGAAAATTGTGTAGCGATATGCCAGGTGAGAAGTTGCTGTTTACGATCTTCACAGGATAATGGACTGCATCATCCACTTTTACAACTCTGCCCAGAGATTTTTACTACATTTCTGCTTCTTCGAACAACTTAAGAAAAGTAACGACATGATTTATTATATTGCTATATTATTTACTTTCTCAATACTCGTAACAACTTCTACCGTGGCAATTTTCACACTGTTTGTCGTTTCAGTTAGAAAATACAGACCAAAGATTCTATAAACTAATGGTTGTCTTTTGGACATTTATATTTGTCATGCTACAGAAATATATTAAATTTATGTTTAACAGTGTTATATTTAATAACATCTCACATGTTCTGTACAAGAATATATGAAAATGCCAACTAAATAATGGAATTCAATGATGACTACTGTGCAACTGAAACGGGGCACTACATCCCAATTAACTCTTTGTCTAAAATGACGTACGACATTATAAACCGCATAATTCAACCTTATTCAAACACATATACAGAAACCAATTAGTAAATCAGAATAGTGCGTAGCATTTTAATTATAGCACAGTTAACGAAAATGTGTAAATATTTGTCTCTGCTCAGTTCTTATAAAACTGTAAGGGAAATGAAACATTTTTGTTGAGTTAAAGACAGGAAACTTATATATTTAAATATTTTAGTTTGAGAAGTTCTTATAAATCATTTAAGTTTGAAGGTTACATGTATGGAAAAAATTTAATACAGGTAACATATGACAGAAGACACATTCGAACCATTCCATTTGAATGAAGATAAATCATTAATTTAGTTTGTATGTATTTGTATAGCCAACCTTTAGAATCAAAGAGCAAAATGATACCTTATAGTGTTACTCAGCTATTATAAAACATAAATAAACTTATTGTACGCCCTCTATCCTTAAAAGAAGTTGAATTAAATAAAACAAAATTAAAATATATGCTTTTCCAGAGGCATTCCTTTTAAGTAAAGAGAATTACAGTTTATTCTAAAATTAATACGCTTATTAGGAGTCAACGAAAACAAATTAGGTCTATAACCCTTTTCACTCTCATACCATTTGCATTCATAAAAATTAGGTTATTAAAATTCTAAGATTTTGCATAGTTTACTTTTGAAGCTAAGAGCACAACGGTTTATTAGCTCTCTATAGATTTCAATTGAAATAAATCTCGAAATTTATTTTTATTTGCTTATAAAGGAAGTATTTTGAAACAAAGGGAACAACGATTACTTATATCTTTAAAGCGTTATTAATTTATCCCTGTAAACTTAGTTTATCCTTCTTACACTCTGAGGTGTAATTCTTGAAATAAGTACTAAGGTATTTCGACAGGCTCCCGTGTGAATCTAAGAACACATTGATATCTCATTGTGTCATCAATGGTCCTCTAAAATTCATTTAACAAGTTCTAACACGTTAAGGTTAAGAATTTTGAAAATTTGGTCTTAGTTGATGCCTGCTCCGTAAGAAGAAGGTATCAAATATTCATGCTCTTGAGTCTAGTGGCTTGGGCAGTGCATTGATGAGTTATTCAGTTAGTTAGTCTGGATATATCATTATATAAACAGATATTCCTGATTTTATTGTAATAACAATCAATGTGTAGACTGCCACATTTATTAAGAGAGAATGTAAGGCATCATAATTTTTTTTAACTGGAGAGTTTTACGTACGCTAAGAAAAAAAAGTGAAAACTATCTCTGCAAATCTGACAACTAGTTCCTGCTAACAGCTATTTATCGCATCCTTCTTCTAGATGAAGCAATGCTCTGTAAAGGAGGAGGAAGAAAATCACTATAATTTTGAGGTAACTGGTACTGAAGACCACGGGAATGTTACAAAGTAATTAATTGAAATTGTTGCAAAAATATTAGTATTGTAAAAAATTTATTCGGTTACCTATTCAAATTCGTTTTTCCAAAAGTGTGTACCGATAATTTAGAGACAATGACAGAAATATGTAAATATGTTATTAAATGTACACGAATAAAGTAGTTCTGATAATATTTTTAAATTTAGACATTATAACTTAGTAGGCAAGAATAATAAAGGAGTTCGAGCATTTAAACTCGCCTCTATCTGTATCTAATTTGTCTAGAAATGTTAAAATGTAGCAGGTGTTAGCATCGCGCTGCAACTCTTAATTTGTATCATTTCGCTTACTGGCCACTTCTCATGGGGGAAGGAAAGAGGATATTTTCACTAGAGCCGTTCCCTGACGCCAATGCTGGAGAAACAAAGAGGAATGTGTTCGTTGTTAATCTCCCTACCGCTACACTGGCGTAACATGCAGTGTTAAAAGAAGCTACTTGCTATGTTGTTCCACGTCTCTCGCTTCGCATCCCTGACCGTTGTCCATGAAAATACCCAGGAGAAACGCAAGCCATGCATCGCTCAAGTTCGATAAATTTGCTACCTGTCGTTGAACAGGTCGAAGAAAATGTGACCTCCTATCGAGAAAATTATCAAGTCTATAGTGAAGCATGTTGACATAAAGCTGCAACTATCAAATAATTTATAAACTTATTTTTAAACGTTTCTTAAGGGAATTACAGGAATATGGGCTTCTCATAACGCTCCCTCACTGTACTATGTATATTTATCAGTTTTAAAAGTGTTCAAAATTTTTCTTATAATGGCAGCTAAATTTTTAACACATAAAATTTCGAATTCCATTATTTTTATACATTTAATCGATTCGATTGCTACACGTTATAATAATCGTTTACTTGCACTTAAACGCATTTTGCTGGCGTTAATCCATTCTTACTATGATGTTATTGGATATATTTACTTATAAACACACGTGTATATATATATACAAATATATATCGGATTTTTTTACATTAACGCCACCTGAAATTAATATTATAAGAATACTATCTCAATAAACGGAACAACAGAAATATATAACCGATAGTGATATGGTTTTTATCACATTGGAGGCTTCATGTGTGATTATTATTGATTACATGGTAGATTGAAATGACAGAAGAAATTTTTTAAATTTGAAGGTATTACAAATTTCTGTACTCTAGTAACGAAAGAGTTAACATTTATGTTACCGATTTCCAGGCCGTTAATTAAAGAACTTGCTCGGAATTGACGAGCAGAAGAAAACGAAGAGCGTGTTAAAAATGAGACAGTTGGTTTTGATTGATGTTCACAGACCTAATTCTAATGAAACCATGAATATAGTAATATAAATAGTACCTAAAAAGGTTAAGCTGTTGCTCTTTGCAATATTTCTCCAGCCATTAGCAAGCACTCTTATTTCTTTTTGGACCAAATGAAAAATAAGGAGAGCTGCAGAGTAGTCGGAGCACCAAAACCATGGCATTTGTGAAACGCTTGAACAAAGTCTGTGACAGAATAGTCATCTCATTACAAAGTCAAATCCGTCTCATTGTGATGCACGAAAGGGATAAAAACGCTTCTCAAGATATCCAGGCAGAATTACGGGGATCGAAAATTCACAGCAATAATTGGGGAGCCATTTTGTCAGGGAAGGGAAAAGGTGATGAAAAATAAACGGATTTGGGTGGCTCTCACTACAGAGGCTTCCTCGTTTATGGCAGAAATAGTCTCTGAGAGATGCCTCTGGGGTAAAACATATCCACCACGGATCACGAGAGAAACCAGATATTCACGTCTCTAGTCGCAGTTGTAGTTTATTAACTGGTTATCAAAACTTTCAATGCGAACTAATAAAAATATTCAGCACCCTTACAGTTGGTTTGCAAGTCGAGATTCTGACGTGTGTTCCTAATGACGTTGGCAGCAACATCAATGGAAAAAGTCTATTTTTAAACGACTATGGAAAGTTCTTGCAGTGCTGGTATACCCGTAACATAAAATCCGCAACAGAAATATACCTAATTTAATATAAATTCTGGTTTTGTAAGCGTCTTTGAGTGACGCTAAATACCATTTACACACACACACGCACGTATATATATATGTTTATATATATACATATATATATATAATACTTTCAACAATTTTAGATTGATAAGGTTTCGCGCAAATATAATTATAAATAGCATTAAATTAATAACTATGGTGAAATAATCATAACATTAGTAATAATTTTTATCTTGAAATATATTTCAATAGAATACAAATATAACGAAGATATTTTTTTTTGTATGACCCAATATGGACTACATTTATTTAAAATATAACTTGCTTTCTTCCTTAGTTTTCTCCTACATTTTTTTCATCCTTTCTCGATGTTTCGCTCTTCTCTCCTCAGTCCAAACGATATTTATCTTTATTTTTGGGGTGGTTTTTCCTGAAAACTTGTACATTTTTGCAACTTGACCCTATGTAGTGACTGTAAATTAATGTCTTCTGGGGTACTTTTGATTTTATTCATATCTTTTTCTGTTTCTTTAACCCATGTGTTAGGCAGTTTACATTTTTTAAGTAGGTGAATAGTTTTCCCGTGAGTCTGTTTGAGTTAAAAATTTGAATGTGTCCATAAAATGCAATTCTTTTCTTTATAACTACAAATGAGATTTTCTCAATGTGTGTATATAGTTCATTGTAATTGAGTCATGTTTATTATTCCCTGCCTTTAATGGGTCCCATTATATTTCTTAGTATCATTCTTATTGTGATTTCTAATTCCTCCATCATAATTTTATTATTCAAAGTTGACCAATCCGCTGCATAGATTGCTTCTGAACTAAATATTATTGAGTAATGCCTTAGTTTAGCATTAATGGATATTGACTCCATATAGTAGACGTAACTAGTTAGTTGATAAGGTAAATTCAATAGGTTAAACCTTTATTTTATTTCTTGTTTTTCTGATACATTTTGTTTAGTAATTTTGCCGGTATATTTGAATTTTCCTTCCTGTTAATTTTTTTGTACTAAGTGTTCATTTTCTTGGGAGCAGTCTTTATGTATGTCATGTATTCTATTTTCTTAAAAGTGATTTGTAAACATGTTTTTTGGCTTGCTTGTTCAGTAGTTATACATGTCTAGTGGCTATTCCAAATGAGTCTTAGAGGACTGCGAAAGCTAGGCATTTGACTTACAGGTTGTCTTTTCGGTAGACTACTCAGATTCTCTTATCAATTTTTTTTCTTCCATTGATTTTCTCCATCCCCTTATAAGTCCTTCAATGACGCAATTGAAGAGTAATGGGGAAAGTCCATCCTCTTGCCTGACTCCTGTTTTAACTTAAAATTGCCTTTAAATTACTTCCCTGAATTTCACTTAAGGGTGGGTATTAGTAAATGTTCCCCTCATTAAATTTATTATTATAACATCTAGGTCCAGCCCTTTGAGGTATTGATTACTACTTCTCTGTCAATTGAGTCACACGCCTTTTTAAAATCAACAAACGTTATCACAAAACTGTTAGACCTCCTTTATAAGTTTGTTGTTATTGACTTTAGGTAACCGATCTGTTCTACACATGATCAATTTTTCCTGAAGCCACATTGGTGTTGGGAGTCAATGTGGCGGAGTGGTTAGCTTTCTCGCCCCCACCAAGGCAAATCGGGTTCAATCCCCGCCCGAGTCATTCTCGTATTTTCGCATGTGAGAATCGTGCGGATTTCTGGGGGGGGGGGGTGGAGGGGGAGGATCTCCCGCACCCCACACTTCTTCATTTCGGTGCTGCTTCATACTCACCTTAATTGCCCTCACTGGCTGTCAATTGTTAAGATCAGCCCAAATCTCTTGACTCACTCACTCACTCACAGTGGTATTCGCCAAGTTGCGGATCATGTGGTTTCAATGCTGTTGTTAATTTGCAGCATGTTGTGTAAAATGATAAGTTTTATGTAGGTCAGGCGCTTATTTTCTAAATAATGGCTATACAAATATTTTATTAACGAAACAAATTTTAACTTAATATTGTACGCTGTCAGTAACTATCATAACCATAACAATTTTCTATGCAGAGACACATTTCTTTGTCTTTTTGTAAGATAGCTCTACCAATAAAAACTTATAATTTTACCTCTTATCTCGAGAAACTCTTAACCCATTCTTACAAAACTTGGCCAATATGTTATACTCTGGTAGCCCATAATAATAAGTGTATTTTTTTTTAAGTAGGGCACACTTATTTTTAGAATGGCGGCTATGAAACTATTTTAGGTTTTTGGGTAAAAGCTACGGAAATATGTAATCTAATTTAACTTAACTTTGTGCATTGGCAGTATACACTCATCGAAATCGCTACTCTATTACTTTCTTCTCGCCCATTTTCGAAGATTGCCGCCTGAATATTATGGAGATTTTATGCCATGTATCGAGGACCCACCAACCGATTCCCACCAAATGTTGCACCGGAACGTTCAAGTATATTTGCACCAAATTGTGCATACCATAAATTCTACAGAAGGCCATGTAAATTTTTAAGATTTAAATGATTCAGACAATGCTGTTCAAAATGGCAACTTCATTAATCATTTGGGAAAACCTGAAATGATTAACTAATTTAACCAAATTCAACCAAAGTTTGTATGTAGACACTATACATTAGAAGCATCGTATATAGAGCCTCTTTTTCTGACAAATTTGTACGATAGCATCAAATGAGAAAATGAAGATATTTATGTATAATCCCACGGACAAAACCAAACAATTGCCGTCAAACTTTTAGCAAAAGTAGCGCTACGGCAGACCATGTAAACATACGTGTTTTGTGTGGCTCAGTCACTTATTTTCAAAATAAAGGACATTTTAGTATTTTAGGTTAGTAATCCCTATCATCACAAACATTAGACTGATTAAATACGAAATTGATACTCCGAATACGACCTCCTTAATGCAGTGGATTGTACTCTAGCTTATAGTAGGAGGTTTTCTGGTTTCAAGTCCCGGGTAAGGCAAGTGTGTATTTATAATTATTGCACCACCGTAGCATAATTTTCTGGTTTCATTCTAAAGTTATTGATTTCAAATAGCAGTCAAGTCCTTCCTACCTGCTCAGCTTTTAAGAAATTATTTATACATGTTTTACCCCCATGTTGATGAAAGCAGGCTTATTAGTTTTATCAGTAACTAATTGTTATTCATGTATGGTTTGCATGGTTAGCCGGTCTGGTAGAATAGTATTGATGGTCGGACTATAAGGCCTTTCTTGACGGTTTGTTGGTTTGGTTGGTTATTATAGTTGTTTGTTCTGGTTGGCTGGTATGGTCGGAATGTATGGTCTGTTAGTGTAGTCGGTCAGTTGGTTGGTTGGTCCTGTCATTCAGTTTGGCAGGTCGGATTGGTCAGTTGTAAGGCCTTCTTGGTGTGGTCGCTTGGTGGGTACAAGTGGCATGATCGGTTTGGTGTGGTTTGTTTATCCGGTATGTTTATATAGGTGGTTGGTATGGTCGGGTAATATGTTTGCCATGATATGGTATAAGCCTGGTTTATATATCCGGTTGTATTGTTTGTTGACATGGTCGGCTGGAATTGCTGGAATGATATTTTGGTATGGTCACCGGTAGTGGTCTGTTGGTGTTGTCATCTGGTATGGCCGGCTGATATGGTCGGCTGTTTTGTTGACTGATATCGGTTATTGTGGATGGTCGGTATAGTCAGTCTTGTATGTCGGTCTGGTTGTTTGGTGTTCATTCACATCGTTATATTTTAATAGTTTGTGTGTTTAGACGACTTTTATATTGACCACGGAGACTTAGGTTTATAGCAAATTTGCAAAATCATTTTCTCTTAACTGAATTGTAATAGTATGCTACTACAAATATGTGTTAATATGTTTTCATAAACTGTCTTTCTTCGTAGTGTGACTTTTTCTGTGTCAATATTTCCACCTATAAAGTTAGTTTTTTAATCTATAGCAGCTGCTCTCAAGACCTAGTTTTTAAATGCCACCCAAATTTCTTCACTCGTATATTGCAGCCGGTGAAAAAAATTTTTGTTCACATTTGCAGCCAGACTTAGCAATGAAACCACCAATAATATACGTTGACCTGACGCTAGTTATTGGCACGCAAGTATAAGGAATTATTCATCTTGATTTGGTTTATTAGCCTAAACATATTTGTGAAAATTACCAAAAATAGCGATTAAATATTTTATACCGTAGTAAAACAAATAAACATCTCAGGAAAAGTACGCAAAGAATGGTTCTTAATTATTCATATTTCCTTTCATAATACCAGGATCACCCAAGATGAGCAAACTCGTAATCACTTCTACAGATGTGAACTGTTTAAATTTTTAAATTTCCGTACAGTATACGATATAATGTTGTGTGCAGCTGTCAGAAGTATTTTTAAATTACAACCAACGATGTAAGTGTTCGTGACGCACTTATCAGGCGTTGATTCAAAGCAAGGGAAAATTTAGCTTGTCGCCACCCAAGCAATTAGTGCCTGTGGGATCATTTCATTGAAGAAGGACGCCTACGTANAGGGAAAATTTAGCTTGTCGCCACCCAAGCAATTAGTGCCTGTGGGATCATTTCATTGAAGAAGGACGCCTACGTACCTCAGCTTTGCCAAAACACGGGATTTATTTTAAATACGTCCTTTTCACGCGGCAAAATTCTCACCCGCTATTTGGCGTGCTTAGCGCGTTAGGGAGCTCGGAGAGAAATGAGATTAATTAAACTTTCCTTGCTATATTCCTACTCGTCCCTCGAGCTCCATACACAGGAGACATTCTAACAGGAATTTGCGTTTCCAGTGGGGATAAATTTTATGCTGGGTGCTCTTTTACGGCGAAATTTGAAGGCGGGATGAATAAGAGTGAGTTATGTGTTTGTGTGCGTAATGCTGGAGTAAAGGTCCCAGGAGTATGTTCATAATAATTAAATGTTAAGTTAAAATTTGGGTACGCTTACTACAATTAAGTAATCATGATTTCTAGAAACGGAAAAAAATGTGTGGTAAATTTAAAAGAAATAACGATATGTACGTTAATTTTGCATTAGGTTTTGTTTCTTATAGAGGCTACTAACATATGCACTATTTTATAAAGTAATTTCTATGGTTCCCTATACAGAGATCTATATGTGATATATATTATATATATTTATATGATGAATGTATAATATAAACGCAGGTTTTTTTTTATGTGGTTTATTTTATATGGCCTACTCGACATCACGAAAACAATGTAATTCGTAATTTCAGGAAGTTCAAAAGTAATAATGGTAATTTTTGAAACTTGTTGAATATATATCGAAATTTTACATAGTATTAGCTGAGCATTTGCGAAGCGAGACTTTACATGAAACACATGTAAACTATTTTAGTAAACGGTTCCAAAATGAGTTTATCAACCTTATCTTCACTAGGATTCAAGATAACATATTGAGAGGTCAAAAAAAGCAACACATTATTTAATTTTACTTGACTCTACTCATGGCGTGAGTCATACAGCACAGAGCAGATTACAATAGTGGCGAGGTTTGTAAGAGTTTCATTAAATAAGAAATTGACAATTCAAGAACATTTCTTAGGTTTTTTTACCAATCTCTAACTCTTCAGGTGAAGGTCTCACAGACTGTCGACTGAATGATCTATAAAACGGAATATTCTTTTAAAGAACATGCGTGGCCAAGGATATGATAATGGCTCCAATATTAAAGGGAAGAATACAGGAGTTCAGAAAAGAGTACTTGCCCTAAATCATCGGGGAATATATTGGGCTAAGTGAAAATCGCTTACAAAATCTTGTCGACAATGATGCAGCCATATCATGCGCTGTTGTAAATTTTTTCAGCACAGTTGAAAAAGAAAAAATCAAAATTATTTTCTTCATCAACTTATCGTTGGAGTATCTTAACTCAGCATGTATCTGCCCTATCTGTGAAACCCCTCAGCAACACTTGCTGAGAGATTCGAACAGATGCTTTACTGCACCTCAGACATAATATTGAAAAAGTGTAAGAAGTTGTATACGAAAACTCCCAAGATCAAAGACTGGACGCTTTCGGTAGGAACACTGTTTTGGGAATTGCAACAAAACTTCAGAATTCCACATTACTCTGCTGTTTCCTCACTTCGTATAAAACATTATTCAAATTAAACGTGGTTAGTAAAGCACTGAAAAAAGTTACATCAAACTTACAAAGTTCCATGGCCCTCATTAAAAGTGTTTAAAGTTTTCTAGAGAAGTTGAGGTTNAAGTTACATCAAACTTACAAAGTTCCATGGCCCTCATTAAAAGTGTTTAAAGTTTTCTAGAGAAGTTGAGGTTTACTGAAGGGGTCAATAGCACCATTACAGATGATACAGAGCTTTTTGACCAAATTGGCGCCACTTTCGAGTTTGAAAAGGAAATCCGAGTCCTTTCAAGAAAATTCAAAGACAGTTTTCCTACGAAAATGTGATTAACAAATTGAGGTGTGGAAAATATCTTTAAAAGTGAATTATTTGTACGCTGTGCTTCACACAGCAATCAATTGTCTCAAAGAAATGTTCACTCTAATGGAAAACAATAACAGCAGATTGAAATTCCTACACGACATTGGTAATCTCCAGGCGTGGAATAAAGACAATTTGAAGAAAGCGTTCGTAGATCTCCAGATTGTACTAAGCGACGGAGAAGAATGTGATGCAGATGGGAATGATCTCTTTGAAAATCTTCATACATTTGCACCCATGTTGTGGCCTGGGAGCACTCCAGCAATGGCACTATCTTTCATAACGAAGACTGGTTATGTGGACACGTTTCCGAACGTTTTTGTAAGTTAGTGAATACTTCTTATTCTCCCTGTTTCAGTGGCCAGTGGTGAAACGAGTTTTTCTAAATTGAAATTAATTAAAATTTACTTAAGATCTAGTATATCACAAGAGCTATTGTGTGGACTTGCATCAATGACAATTGAATATGAAATTTTAAATGAAATCGACAGAGATACAGTTTCTCAAGGTATTTGCGAGAATTAAAGCCGGGAGAATCTATTTGTAGTCAAATGGGTTTGCTTTGCTTTAGGCACGTAAATTACAAACTTAAAAAACTGCCATAAATTAAATATTATTAATTATANGTTTGCTTTGCTTTAGGCACGTAAATTACAAACTTAAAAAACTGCCATAAATTAAATATTATTAATTATAAATTAAGTTCTGTTTAAAGGTATTTTAAATTATCACGCCATTACCATAGCCACAAAATATATTTTGTAATACCAGTATAGATTGTTTAAATTGTAATTAACCAAGTGCAAGTTTTTGAAAAAAAAANAAAATATATTTTGTAATACCAGTATAGATTGTTTAAATTGTAATTAACCAAGTGCAAGTTTTTGAAAAAAAAAAACCATTGCTACTGTCTGAAGTTACAGGCACATGGGAATATTTCACTTACTATCTCTAACCATCATTGCAAAACAGTTGAATATTTCTATGTGCGAAGTGCAAGGGATGGATGCGCCAAAATTANCGTTAATTTTGCATTAGGTTTTGTTTCTTATAGAGGCTACTAACATATGCACTATTTTATAAAGTAATTTCTATGATTCCCTATACAGAGATCTATATGTGATATATATTATATATATTTATATGATGAATGTATAATATAAACGCAGGTTTTTTTTATGTGGTTTATTTTATATGGCCTACTCGACATCACGAAAACAATGTAATTCGTAATTTCAGGAAGTTCAAAAGTAATAATGGTAATTTTTGAAACTGGTTGAATATATATCGAAATTTTACATAGTATTAGCTGAGCATTTGCGAAGCGAGACTTTACATGAAACACATGTAAACTATTTTAGTAAACGGTTCCAAAATGAGTTTATCAACCTTATCTTCACTAGGATTCAAGATAACATATTGAGAGGTCAAAAAAAGCAACACATTATTTAATTTTACTTGACTCTACTCATGGCGTGAGTCATACAGCACAGAGCAGATTACAATAGTGGCGAGGTTTGTAAGAGTTTCATTAAATAAGAAATTGACAATTCAAGAACATTTCTTAGGTTTTTTTACCAATCTCTAACTCTTCAGGTGAAGGTCTCACAGACTGTCGACTGAATGATCTATAAAACGGAATATTCTTTTAAAGAACATGCGTGGCCAAGGATATGATAATGGCTCCAATATTAAAGGGAAGAATACAGGAGTTCAGAAAAGAGTACTTGCCCTAAATCATCGGGGAATATATTGGGCTAAGTGAAAATCGCTTACAAAATCTTGTCGACAATGATGCAGCCATATCATGCGCTGTTGTAAATTTTTTCAGCACAGTTGAAAAAAAAAATTAAAATTATTTTCCTCATTAACTTATCGTTGGAGTATCTTAACTCAGCACGTATCTGCCCTATCTGTGAAACCCCTCAGCAACACTTGCTGAGAGATTCGAACAGATGCTTTACTGCACCTCAGACATAATATTGAAAAAGTGTAAGAAGTTGTATACGAAAACTCCCAAGATCAAAGACTGGACGCTTTCGGTAGGAAAACTGTTTTGGGAATTGCAACAAAACTTCAAAATTCCACATTACTCTGCTTTTTCCTCACTTCGTATAAAACATTATTCAAATTAAACGTGGTTAGTAAAGCACTGGAAAAAGTTACATCAAACTTACAAAGTTCCATGGCCCTCATTAAAAGTGTTTAAAGTTTTCTAGAGAAGTTGAGGTTTAATGAAGGGGTCAACAGCACCATTACAGATGATACAGAGCTTGTTGACCAAATTGGCGTCACTCTCGAGTTTGAAAAGGAAATCCAAGTCCTTTCAAGAAAATTCAAATGACAGTTTTCCTACGAAACTGTGATTAACCAATTGAGGTGTGAAAAATATCTTTAAACGTGATTTTTTTGTACATTGTGCTTGACACAGCAATCAATTATCTCAAAGAAATGTTTGATCTCATGGAAAACAATAACAGCAGATTCAAATTCCTACACGACATTGGTAATCTCCAGGCGTGGAATAAAGACAATTTGAAGAAAGCGTTCGCAGATCTCCAGATTGTACTAAGCGACGGAGAAGAATGTGATGTAGATGGGAATGATCTCTTTGAAAAGCTTCATACATACGCACTCATGTTGTGGCCTCGGAGTACTCCAGCAATGGCTGGTTATGTGGATGCGTTTCCGAACGTTTTTGATAGTTTGAGAATACTTCTTATTCTCCCTGTTTCAGTGGCCAGTGGCGAAATGAGTTTTTTTAAATTGAAATTAATTAAAACGTACTTAAGATCTACTTTATCACAAGAGCGATTGTGTGGAATTGCAACAATGGCAACTGAAAATGAAATTTTAAATGAAATCTTCAGAGATACAGTTTCTCGAGGTGTTTGCGAGAATTAAAGCCAGGAGAATCTATTTGTAATAAAATGGGTTTGCTTTGCTTTAGGCACGTAAATTACAAACTTAAAAAACTGCCATAAATTAAATATTATTAATTATAAATTAGGTTCTGTTTAAAGGTATTTTAAATTATCACACCATTACCATAGGCACAAAATATATTTTGTAATACCAGTATAGATTGTTTAAATTGTAATTAACCAAGTGCAAGTTTTTGAAAAAAAAAAAAAAAATAAACCATTGCTACTGTCTGAAGTTACAGGCACATGGGAATATTTCACTAACTATCTCTAACCATCATTGCAAAACAGTTGAATATTTCTATGTGCGAAGTGCAAGGGATGGATGCGCCAAAATTAATGTTCGCTTACCCTTGAAAAATGTCTAGGACTGGCTCTGCAACCGCATCCTTCTAAGTGTCCGAACATATAGACAAGAAACTCAAGTTTTTATAGGCATATTGTACTACTGAATTAGAAAAATTNCCTTCTAAGTGTCCGAACATATAGACAAGAAACTCAAGTTTTTATAGGCATATTGTACTACTGAATTAGAAAAATAATGACGGTTATTATAAAGAAACCATTTCTTCTACTATTTTTAGGATAGTATAACGGAAGAACAGCTTCAACGATAAAGGGAAAGAGGAGATGGTGTTATTCATTCTAAGTAAGAGAAGGAACTGTATATTACAGAGGGTGAATTCCTTTATGTCTTCAAGGCATAAAATGCTTAAGAAAGTTGTTACCGTCGCTCAATTTAGGAACATTGATGTCTATCTTGCGTCATTCTATTTCCGACTAGTCTCTAGCGCCAACTGCGTGTGCTATAAACAAATACTTCGTGCACCGAATACATTTTGGCACGAATTTCTGGTGGCTACATGCCTCCGTATATATTAGGAAGTTAAGATATCTTAATCATTGCCTTCAGTTAGTGTAGTCGTGTTTCCAGAAGACGTGTGTATTTAAATAGTTTGCAGCTTCATTACACCATTAAATACTAGCTTTATAAATATGGCATTTCGTAAAGCACATTTAACGTCACCAAGATTGTTTAATTGATATGCATTCTCCCAAATTTATTTTCAACTAACATGGCAAGGTAAGCGAATGATTGTTATTTCGTTCTCTTGTACAAATTAATATTACGGAAAACAATGCACATGTATTCTAGGAAATAAGTTTATGCATGTAATAAAACACGATCAGAGTATCTTGGTTGATCGGCACAAAGTTTGAACNGTAGTAAATTGGCCCTTTAGACACCAGTATAAACACTTTCTACCAAGCGACAGTTTTGGTGCTTGTCAAAATAATGACGGTTATTATAAAGAAACCATTTCTTCTACTATTTTTAGGATAGTATAACGGAAGAACAGCTTCAACGATCAAGGGAAAGAGGAGATGGTGTTATTCATTCTAAGTAAGAGAAGGAACTGTATATTACAGAGGGTGAATTCCTTTATGTCTTCAAGGCATAAAATGCTTAAGAAATTTGTTACTGTCGCTCAATTTAGGCACATTGATGTCTATCTTGCGTCATTCTATTTCCGACAAGTCTCTAGCGTCAACTGCGTGTGCTATAAACAAATACTTCGTGCACCGAATACATTTTGGCACGAATTTCTGGTGGCTACATGCCTCCGTATATATTAGGAAGTTAAGATATCTTAATCATTGCCTTCAGTTAGTGTAGTCGTGTTTCCAGAAGACGTGTGTATTTAAATAGTTTGCAGCTTCATTACACCATTAAATACTAGCTTTATAAATATGGCATTTCGTAAAGCACATTTAACGTCACCAAGATTGTTTAATTGATATGCATTCTCCCAAATTTATTTTCAACTAACATGGCAAGGTAAGCGAATGATTGTTATTTCGTTCTCTTGTACAAATTAATATTACGGAAAACNGGTCACCAAGATTGTTTAAATGATATGCATTCTCCCAAATTTATTTTCAACTAACATGGCAAGGTAAGCGAATGATTGTTATTTCGTTCTCTTGTACAAATTAATATTACGGAAAACAATGCACAAGTATTCTAGGAAATAAGTTTATGCATGTAATAAAACACGATCAGAGTATCTTGGTTGATCGGCACAAAGTTTGAACTTATGGAAGCGATAACGCAATTAACCAGCCAGGACAGTAACTAGCTACAAAAACGAATATTTTTAAAATTCCTGCATTTCTTCTGTAACACTTTTTATATCCAATGATTCCACGACTTCGGATCCTTTCTTGAAGATTAATAAAGATAGCAAAATCCCAGAGTTTTAAACGCGAAGCCTCATTCTGCACGACTATCGATCTCTGTCGATCTCCTCCACTTTTTGTTTCTTTTTTCTCTTTTTTGAAGTGAGCTATCTACAATTAGCTCTACATCCTCGAGCTGTTTTCCCCCTTCCAGACATCTAAGAAGGCGGCAAGGGGGGAAGACAATGAAACCCATCAAGTATTCTATCTCCTTTAACACGAACTGAAGTGCATTATTTCTACCGGGCCGTGTGAAACTAATTGACTTTTAGAGAGAACGTAAAATTTTATCTCTGGAACGTTTGAACGACTCCAATGGAAAAACTGAAAATAATTTGTAATATTTATAAGCAGGAAAATATACTTTTTAAACTGCGCCGGTAGGTCACAGACACTGCAACTTCACTTAAATCATGTGGTTGTGTTTACAATAACGCGCTGTTTAGAAAAAAACCATAGAAAAAATGAAAAAAAGGGGGGAGGGATTGTTTTCTCTTAAAATTCTTTCCGAGTGTTAATAAACGCCATTGTCTTTTACTGTAATTTTAGAAAAATATATGATCATCGTTTAAGACTAAGTGTATTTACACTGTCCATAAGATTGAATTTATGAACAACCGAGCAGACTATAGCCTAATGATAATTTGTAAGTCTTTCATGTTAATTTCTCATTTCCCGACGTTGGCAATCGTACAAAAATTGATAACACCATTATAATCATTACATCTGTGCAACTGTTCCATTCGCCTGAAGAAATAATAACATTTCGAATTGAAGTGTTTCTCCAAATCACATGCTAATCGTTTCAAGACGTATAATATTTTTCTCTACGATTGTAATACATTTCAGAATACCATCAAAGGTAGCCAAGAGCTGTAAGACGAAGTGGTTGTGAGGTCAAATGTCAGCGATTGTTATACGAAAGCTTCTAGTTCAAACATTGGTGGCAACCAAGTTTTGTTTTGTTTTATTATTAATATTTTTTTCGTAAAAATATCGAATGTTTTCCCTACTCCATATCTGATTTTTATTCGGAGGTGTTTTCGAGAGCGTTACATAAATATATTTATTAACAAATTAAAAAATTGTAAATTTGAATACAATATGTTCGTTTGAAGTATTACAACTCTAACTATTTATTTATATACACGTTTTATTTTTAAATATACACAACAGCGTTATTAAAAATTTCTTTCCAAATAATTTTATGATTAAGAATAAAAATACTTTTTCATAGCAATAGAACACGATTGTTAACTGCTACATTTTGTACTGTGGTAGTGGCATGTTTTACAAAGAGTATACAATTGTCCTGTTTTATTTATTTTTACTCTCACTGTATGTGTTCTGGTTTCAGCAAGTTTCATCATTATCTACGCCCCGAAACTGCTCATACACCATCTACTTACATAGATTTTGAATCCTTTAGTTTGGGTTGTGTATGTAGAACTCCGGCTGTGTTCGCAGATTTTCGTTTCGCACTCGCAGGTATGTACTAGAAAAACATGTTATAATACAAATATATTAAAATCAAGTTTATTAATGGATAGGTTTTTCAAATTTTTCATAGAAATTTTTTATTTCCAAAAAAATTTTGAAAATTCTTACTGGTGCAATAATTTGAATCGTTATTTAATGTTTAATAAATGTCATTACTTATTGCATAATCTTGTCTCCATTCATCATGTAATAGCCATTTGTAAGAAGAAACATCGGGTTATCAGATATAATATGAAAATTTCACTAACATTAATATAGTATATCACTTTGATAGTACTCACAAAAACTGACACGTGTTATAATTACAATAGGACTTATACAGGTAAGTGAGAAAAAGGTGCAAGAAAATGTGATGGGTGGATAAATTTTCGGTTGAACCGTACACTGTAAAACATAACGTAAATTTGTGTGTACAAATTTTCGGTAACTACATATTTCGTTTGTGTAATTTGTAAAAATACCACATTACGTGTAATTATATATACATGTGCATAAGAAACCGGAGAGTACTTCAAGTCTTTGCTGAAAATATCTGAATGCATGTCTTATACTTAATTTTGGTGTTACTTTACACATATTGAAGTGTGTATTAAAACCTTAAATGGTGTATATTTACTGCTACATGGTTGCTGTAAAAAGCTCTCTGTCAGTGTTTATGTACATCTTCAAATGTGTAACTTTACAACGACCGCATGCGTGTAAACTTGCATTAGTTTCTAGAGTATCTTCAAGTCTATATTTACACATGCATATTTTCGGGAACTTTGCATTTTTATGTGTAATTTGATAAAACGAATACAGTATTAATAATTCTACTGTAATATTCCTAGTAATCCAAATCTAACAAGAAGTAATGTTTTTTAAGATGTGATCTCGCGGGCGACGTGGTGCTGGGCGGGCTGATGATGGTGCACGAGCGCGAGGACTCAGTGACGTGCGGCCCCGTCATGCCTCAGGGAGGCGTGCAGGCCCTCGAGGCCATGCTGTACACCCTCGACACAGTCAACACCCGCCTGAGGCTGCTGCCCGCCCTCACCATCGGCGCGCACATCCTCGACGACTGCGACAAGGACACCTACGGCCTCGAGATGGCACTCGACTTCACTAAAGGTATGTCGTTCCACTTGCTGCTGTTATATTCTGGCTCCAGATGTAGCTGCTTCACGATGAACTGAGCTCTCTTGTAAGTACTTCTTGGGTTATTATTTCCGGCCAGAGTGTTTTATTTCTAATATTGTCGTGGAATTAATAATTACAATTCACACATCAGTCAAGTTACTCTCTATTTGTTGAGAATATAATACTTGATATGGATAATACCAGGTGTATATGACTTATCTAAACATATTATAAAACTCAGTGTCTCTCTGTCTGTTTGTTAGTGCGCTTATTACTCGAGAACCACGTATCGAATTTACGTGTTGTTTTTTAATTCATAACTACGTTCCCTGGCCAGGTTTTCGTATTTATTTTGTTACTTAAAGTAACATAAGGAATAAGCAGTGACGATAATAGTGAATCAAGTATGAAAAATGTTTGCCGCCAGCGCGCTCTCTTGCAACACGCTGTCTAAACCGTTTTAAAGATGGAACAATATCATGCAGTAAAGAATTGTGTAGAATAAAAATACCTAAAAAAACTCCGCAGTAGCATATATCTTTCTATAACAGAGAAATACTAATAAGCGTTTTTACCATATAATTAACAAGCAACATTCAATGACAAAATGTTTTACACTGCACTCATTGAAATTGAAAAGCAAGTGCAGACATTGACCGGAAAAAGTATAAAAAGCACGGGCCTACTAATATCAGATAACATAGAACATTCAACCGTTAACAATGACTACATAAGGTAAACTTCATAAAATGGATTAGAATTGCACACCACTTCAATGCTTGTAAGGATTTCTCTGTTATTTATAGATAAATGCTACCGCGGAATTTTTTTGGGTCTTTTTATTCTTTACAATACTTTACTATATGCTATTGTTCCATCTTTAACGGTTTAGACAACGTATTAAAAAAAATACCTAAAGAATAATTCTGTAGTCCACGCGAGCGGAGTCGCGGGCACAGCAAGTATTGTATATATTCGAAATATCGCTGTTTTAAAAATACAATGACATATGTCAATATTATCATAACAGCTCCGATGCATTTTTTCACGAGTTACGACATGATGTTAATTTTAAAAAAATGTTTACAGTTTAATTTTCAGAAGTGGGCAACATACCATGGACCAGCTCTAGTATTGTTACGATGTTCTCTGTTATTAGGTGAAAATTTTTTGTTTCTGATTTGCCATTACTATGAAAATTCTCCATATTATATAATTATTCAAAAATTAAAAGAAAGTGATGCCTGTTTGCTACTATTATTATATGTCTGCATCTCTCCCACCCTCCATCTCCAACTATATAATTTCCTTATTTTTCTCTTCATCTCTTTCTCTCTCTCTCTCTCTCTTATTATCTCTCTCCATATTTACCTGTTTTTTGAGGTACCTTTTCGATGAACCATGCTAGCCATTGAACTACTCAATGGTTGGCCACAGCTGGTCGGCTATTTTATGACCTTTCGCTTGTGGAAACAAGTTTGTGTGTTGGTTGCCACTTGAATTTGAAAACAGGGTATAGTGATCCTCTAATATGTAATTATTTTGTATGGCATATTTCCTCGTAAGCCTTAAATCAGACATAAGCACAGTATTTTACACAAACAGGTTTTTCAATGACGTTTTTTAGAAAAGTGTTAAGAAGACGACTTAGCGTTGTTTCTTTATACGATTAAGTTGACGAACAATAAAAAAAATAATGAATTTTGATATGTTGGAATGTGATGGCGATTGAAGAGTAACAGCTATCTTCCAATTTCGCGGTTAGTGTCTTAAAGGCTAAGTGCCGGTTACCGTTTAATTTAAAAAAAAACTTTATAATTTTGTTACATTTACAAGTGCAGTGGTTACTTTTCATATGTATTTCTTTCTGGTATGCAATTACATTTAGGGCGTTATTAATATCCGAGTATATTTCCGGCTTTGGCTTCGTCATAAGCTGAGACATGTTTGCCTTTTACGATAGTTTCCCAGTGTCTTTCGTTTGATTCTCACGGTACGTAAAGAAAATTCAGTTTAATTGAATTTTAAATAAAAAAATTAATTCTTAACAATATATGATTCTTAGATATATTTAATATTTATTGCACATTCACCATATGTAAAGCTTAAAATATTTTAGAAATTATTATCTTATACTAGAAGTCTCATTCGTTTCTGTTCACCATAATGTTTTTGTAAACGCCAACCGTCTTTGATATATTTAATTATTAATTAGTTATGTTTTTTCGCTGGTGGTATTAATTATATTCATGAGGACAAAGTTAGATATTAACATTTATGAAATTACTTAATTCTGTTCGCAAGTAAAGTCATTTTTGTTGACCACCTAGCTGTAAGTGGACTCAAAACAAATTGACAGATTGCTTGGTGAAACTGTAACACACTTTCACTATTTTGTCTTTATTATGTCAACCACCCCGCCCCAGTTTACAGGAGACAACCGACGGGATTTCACGTCAGTTACAAATCAGACAATTATGATGTCACTAATAACCTTTAGCATTGTCAAGAAGAAAGTTTTCTTTTCACTGTTGCTTTAACCAATAAAATGATGCTCTCTCTGAGATTTAACATGCATTATTAATTGAGGTGGTGATTTATCACTAACATGTCTGGCAGCATATTATGATTTAAGGTCTTATGCTCATGTCTGAAAAATTTCCTTCCTTACTGACTACAGTAATAGGTACTGCTTCCTTTTGTGTCTGTTCCAGTGAGAGTTTTCTTGTTCTCAAACTTAGAGTGCAAGTTTCGCCTACGAAAACTGCGAATGGGTTTACCAGTCATAAAAGTGTACTGTTGGAATAAATTAAATTCTTTGAAGATGCCATCGCTGGGCACGTAAGCGTGTACAGGCGCAGTGCATTGTTGTATTACACAATGAACATTCAAATATTGTACCACACCAATGTATATTTCAAGAGAACAAACTCCAAGGATGCACTTAGTATGGTGTTGGACCACTGATGCAGGTGGCGATACAGTCGTCCATGGAGATGTACAGACCTCAGATATTCTCCTGGGGAAGATCCTGTCACTGCTGGCACAGCTGACCCTCCAAAACCACCCTATATGCTGCTGGCCGAAGATGCAGTTTAATCTAGTAGAAAAGCATGCTCGGTGGGCGAGAGGTCTGGGAAACATGCTGACTAAGGTAGCATGTAGACATTACGAAGACAGGCCAGATATACCCGTGCTGTGCGAGGTTGGGCCTATCATGCTGAAAATTTGGTTTGTCAAGCTACACCAGTAAAGTGAGCTGACATTGTCGTAGAATTTCCCTGACTTATCGCCACACCGCCAGTGTTCCTTCAATCACAACCAGTGGGGTGCGGTAATCGTAGGAAATTGCACCCTAAACCATGTCACTTTTCTTTGGGGTGATGTTCCGCTTTACAATGAATCGTGGATCAAGGTGCTGGCCAGGACGTCTCTAAACTTCAATTCGGCGGCTGTCTGTATCCAGACAGAACCCCGTAATTCGTCGCTTCAGACAACAAGTCACCAAACTGCAAGTTGCCCTGCTGCGCGTTCCCAACAGAAGGTTACACATGCCTAGCAATATTCACGTCGTAATGGTACATGTCGTAAAAGACGCCACGAAGACAGAGTCTATACCCCTATCGGGGTCCCTGGATGGTGCGCAGCGACGCCCGTTGAGTGCTTACATCCAGTCGCACGAAGAAACGTTCCTCGCTGCTGGTGGTCCACCATGGTCGATCTGAGCCTTCTCGACAGGTGCGTGTACTCTTCTGTTTCCACTGCGTATATAACGGCCTCAAAGTGTAGGCAGAGTTGATCAACTTGCGAGCAAATACGCCTAAGCTTCCAACATGCCTTTTGAAGTCGACGATGCGGCCTCTCACGAACTCGTCCTGCTGGGCAAAGGCTTGTCGAATGCGCTGTTGCGGCATGCTGCGCATTCACTGAACTTGGCAATGTGGCTCACGCTGACTCAGATCTGATTCGGTGTCTTACAACTATGAATGACGGAGGAATATTTATGCCCCCTAGTAGCCGATCCTCGCAAGCAAACCAAATTAAAAACAAATGTGGCCCATGCTGGGATAGTGTGTAGCAACCTTCGTTACAATTGCACGATTCGTTTATGGTGATGAATTTTCTTTGCAAATGCTTGTATTACTCAAATTAGACTCACATATATTCTCCACTCTAGACATGCGCAGTGGATACTGGCCAATCCCAGTACACCCAGGATTCAGGAAATATACGGAGCTTACAATCCCAGAAGGTGAAACCCTGCAGTTCCGTGTAATGCCCTTCGGGTTGAAGAAAGCACCCGCTACTTTCCAAAGACTGATGTCAGAAGTAGTTTTGACGGGCTATAGCGGTCAATTTTGCCTAGCACGCCTGGACGATGTCATTGTATATTCGCGCACATGGGAAGAACATCAGGTGAACTTGCAAAAAGTCCTGGAGTGCTTTGAACTCCATGGACTCACGTGCAGACTAGAGAAGTGTCACTTCGGGAAGACCCGAGTAGAATACTTTGGGCACATAATTACCCCAGATGGGAATTATCCAAAGCCCGAGAAAGTGGGAGGGATTGAGGAGACTAGAGTACCAACTAACAGGAGACAGTTGAAAAGTTTTCTGGGGTTATGTAATTGGCTCAGAGAGTTTATAGCAGATGTCACTCCTATTATGGCTCCCCTCAATGAACTCCTACTCAAAACTCGCTGGAAGTGGACAGACAGACACGAAGAAGCATTCCGATAATAAAAGGCGCGATATGGCGACATAACCATGCTATACCGGCCTATGCCAGAATTACCCCTAATTTTACAGACTGAAGCAAGTGGAGTCGGAATGTGCGCTGTCGTATACCAGGAGCAGTCACAGAACCAGCGACGAATTAACGCGTATGCTAGTACCATGCTAAACGAGACAACGCCGCTACCACAGCAATGAGCAGGAGTGCTTGGCGGTTATTTGGGCAGTCCGCAAATACCGCCATTACCTTGAGGACCGACCATTCTTTCTCGGGACGGATAATAAGGCCCTTACATGGCTGAAAACCAAGAGTGACGAGAAAGCCAAATTGGGTAGGTGGGCCCTTATTGTTAATGGAATTCTTCTTCACCATCGAGCATTGTCCAGGCTCGAACAACTAGCTGCCCGATGCATCATCCCATCGACCACAGATTCCCAACAAAGAGACAGAAACCGACGACTGGGAGCTAATGCTGCCCCCCTCTGCCCCAAAACTCCCACGGCCGGATGACGTGGAACTACAGCTATTAAAGTTCCACGAAAACAAAAATCTGTTACGAGACCAACATCAGGCCGACCCCAAAGTGCAGAAGTTAATGAGGAGGTATCTAGAACAGTACGAGGGAAGAGATGGCATAATCTGGGCGAGAAGGCACCCACAAACACATCAATGGAAAATCTGGGACCCTCATGAGCTACGAGACAGTATCTTTGAATAACACCATGACCATCCCCCCCCCCAGGACATCCTGGTTTTCACGAGACCTTAAGGGCCCTGACCAACAGAAATACATGGCAAGGAATTAGTCGAGATGTAAGAGCATACATCGCCAGGTGTCAGACTTGTTATGATAACAAGGCCTACGCTACATCAAAGGTACAATATAAATCCCGTCGGCCGAAAACGCGATGGACACACATCGCCGTCGATATAATGGGCCTCTACCCACGCACACCCCGAGGAAAGAGATACCTCCTAGTCGTGACCGATCTTTCTTTCAGGTGGACAGAGACGTTCTCGTTACCCAACAAGGAGGCCAATGCAATCATACAGCAAATGGAGCGAGAGGTGTTTCCACGATGGGGGTACCCGAAATGTGTGTTAACCGACAATGGAAACCAGTTTACGGGGGTAAAATGGACAAAAGCCTGTGAGATATGGGCGGTGGAAAACAGGACGACTCCTGCTTACCACCTACAGGCCAACCCTGCCGAATGCCGGAATCAAGAATTAAAGAAGAGTCTGCGAATAAGAATGGGCACGAATCATACTCAATGGGACACACAGCTACCTGAGATCCTGTATACACTGCGATGTCGGCACAATGTCACCATTGGAACTTCTCCCAGCCACCTAATACTGGGATACAATCTCCGCAGACCTGGAGAATGGCAGTGGGAAACAGAACCTACAGAACTTCCTTCCCCTGAAGAAATACTAAGGGAGGCTATATGGAGAACAGGAGCAGCTCAGAGAAACCAACAATGGTATATCCGGCGGAAATATCCCAAACAAGCGACCGCAGGACACCACTTGCCTGAGGGTAGTCACATATTAATACGCAACCATACCCTTAGCTTAGCTAGTGAGAAATTCTGTGCTGGATTTGCGCCTAAGTGTAGAGGGCCGTATATAGTAGTCGAGAGGGAGGGAAATGTATATTGGGCCGAGGACGAGAGGGGAAATATGCATAAGGTGCCACGGAACCAGATACACCCTATACCCGAACCCTACCCCGATAGTCCTNGGACGAGAGGGGAAATATGCATAAGGTGCCACGGAACCAGATACACCCTATACCCGAACCCTACCCCGATAGTCCTACATGAATTACAAATGACAGCACAGGGGAATCATGCAGTGGGTCACTAGGTCACCGAATGGTGAGCCAGGACACTGGGATAGAAGGTCAAAATGATAAGCCAGCCATTGCCCTCCGCGCTATCTCAGTGTCGCAAGGGCGCAGGGACCACAGCACCTGCCGATAAAAGCACTAGAAACCACATCCACTTATTGACCAGAAAATACGCAGGCTCCAGACACGACAAGAGAAAGCTGACAGGCGAGTGAGGGAGAAGATATGCACGAAGATCGAGTTAGCGAAAGCGAACAGGCCAGGGAAGGAGAATGTACGAGCGAAGGTGAAGAGGGCGAAAGCGGACGGGCGAGCGAAAGCGAACAGGCGAGCGGGAGAAAGTGGGAATACAGCGGAAGAAAGGGAAGGTGCAGAGACGGATGGAGGTCGAAAATAAACGAGGAAGAGCAAGAAAGCGCGAGTGAAATAACAGCGAGTATGGCGCGACCCCAAGACTAGTCTGCACCAACAGATCAACGAACCCGAGACCAAATCCTACAGGCGAGGAAGTATAGGATGCCAGCAGTCGAGTCGGAGATGAGTTCCGGGGCGGTAGCTTCAAGGCTGCTAGGAGAGAGGATGGCAACGCAGACTTCTTCCCCGCACGCTGTCAGGGACCCAGTGCGGGAAAACACGCCCCCTAGTCCGATGGGGATCAAAGCAAGGCGTGTGCAACCTTGGTGCATCTACAGAGGCCAGGAGGAACCCGGTTCCTACAGGGAACGTCGCAAGTACAGAACTCGGAACCGAGCCGACTACAACATAACAGACTCTGTGTGACATGAGGGAAGCCTGTTTTTCTCATGTCACCTGAGGTGAGTGAAAGTTAGGGTGGCAGGCACTACCTAACAATGGAACTGAAGTGCGACCAAGTGTTTTAATTGTTTATCTGTGTAACCGTACAATGCTTGAGAAGCCCTAACATCAGTGCGGCGAGGAATAAGTGCAAGACGACCTAGGCTAAAAGAAATGCCAGATGCCTGTATCTGAGTATACTAACTTAAGATAAGAAAATGGTGTGTATATTTCCAGTATATACAAAACTTTTGCTTTTCCAACACCGCCTTTATAAGAGAGAGGTGGCAGAAATAGTCAGATAAGAGTGTTTTTTTTATTTTTTCACGGCCTTTGAAGCCGTCGTAACAGTAACACAATACCATGTGTAAGTTAGTTATATATTAAGTGTGTGTTGCTTCCGCCTGCCGGAAAAAATCTTTGTAAAAACTGGCACAGTGCCAGCCAGTAGTGTGAACCCTAGAACAGAGTTACCAGCCTAGTAGTTAAGAGTTTTTTTTTTCCGACGACCTGTGCAGTCGTCTTTAACATAAAATTAATTCCTGTCACCAAAACGTAAAGATTGCCAGCTGTGCAAAATATACCGGCCATAAGCCATCTGTTCGTTTGCATCCATTAAGCATGTTTCCGCCTTACCAGGAAACCGAAGCACAGAAGAACGATTAAGGTAATTTTGAAGGTCATGTTGTGTAACCCTGTAATTTGTACCCTGTAAATTGGTTTGTAACCCTGTAAGAACGTTCGTAAGTACTGTACAGAGTCCGAGGGTGTGGTACTAGGTTTGTTTGTTTAGACAGTTCAAAAAGTAGGTTGGCCTGCGATGTATTTGAAACATAAGATATAAATTGTAAAGTAATCAACTTCAACAAATATGTACGCAGAGCCTGCCTCGCAGCTAGACCACAGAACCCAGAACACGGACCGTCAGTCACAGAATGAGCACTTAAGACAGATATGCAGCAGAACCCGAGCCGGGGGAGAATTGTCGTGTAATGCCTTTTTAGTAGAAGCCTCGTAGACCCCCTTCGCGAGCGCCTACCAGTTGACACGTGTCATGAGCCACGTGGACAGCCAGAATGGATAGCAGTTACACGTGTCAAGGTTGTGCCAAGTAAGAGCTGGCATATCGCCGGAGCACCCGGAAAGTGCTACATACATATGTAGGATAGCGGGAGAAATCGCAGAGCCAAGCAAGAGCACCTCTAGCTTCACACCTGAGAAAACGGCTGACCAATTGAAAGTGGGGGCCACGAACACTCCTCACCCCTACTACCCTTGTAGTCAAACCGCGGAAAAATAAGCTGAGTTGGTAAATTCAAGGGGCAGATCACCACTTCTCCCGTCCCCGAACCTTCACGAACCATGGCACATGGCTGAATAGCTTTGTACTGAAGGCAACCACCTCCCCCCTTCCACCAANCCTTCACGAACCATGGCACATGGCTGAATAGCTGTGTACTGAAAGCAACCACCTCCCCCCTTCCACCAATAAGAGAGACACATGCCAAGTCTTAGGGAGGGAAGCTGGAGACCATATAAGCGAATTTACGCGAGAGGAGAAGAACAGTTAATTATCACCGCGCCGAGGGAAGAGTTGCGTCAAGGAATTGCAAGAGGATGTTAGCTCGAGCACAGAACAGCAGTCCAGTGAGACGACACCAAATGCGGGCCTTTTCCAAGGCTTTCCACTTCACCGGAGCTCATCCCCAGCTGACAGCACACCAGCACCAACAGCAGAGTAGTTAAGTATCAAGTCGCCGCCCAGAGAAGACCCCTCCACCACGAATTCCCCCCAGTTAATACGAGTAGCCAAATTAGAGTACCACACCTCGGAAGTGTTGCTGTATGTTGTTTTTGTTCAAACTCGAGACAATATAATTATCAAGTTAAGTGAAACGTCAAAAGACTAACTTATTGAAAAACCTTTAACCTTCTAGGCACCTTATAGTCTATGAGGGGAGAGATTAACTACGACCCTATTAACCACCTATATTCCAAATTTTTGGGGAATAGCGTCAATATATCTATAGCTTATTCTTAGATTATGTCTATGATAAACCAGTTTGAATATTTTTCATTCTTGTGGGAATTTGACCTTCCAGTATTCTTTATTATAGGTAAATAATATAAGAATAACATAACTCCATGATTATTACAGAACATTTCATACACTGATATATTACCACTAAACCTTAGAAATTTAATTAATTCTAATAGCTATGTGCAAGATAGGAAGACCATTCACTTTTGTTAGCATACTATTCTACGTATATAAGAACTTTCGTGCGTGCATACAGTATCATTTTTACACACCTATTACCCTTTGGCTGTATTTCCAGAAAACCATTCTGTAGTAGTAGGTTTGTCTGCTACTGCTTACTTTCCGTTGTCATAATAACTAGGACTGGCTATTAACGAACTGGTATAAGTAAAACCAAATTTATATGTGTTATTTTCAGTAGTTACATTATTCTCCTTGTTCTGAAAAGGAATGAACAATAATTTCGTTAGTTTTTGCAAATCTGCATGTCCTTAGCAACAATTAGGCGCACAAAATATTTAGCTATAGTATTTAATACGAAAAACCATCTCTTTGATTACTTCATTACGTGTTTAATTTATTTTTTTGCGAAATATAAGTTTAAACATATAGACTGTGTTACCTACCCCAAGAAAGTGGGTACTAATTAAGTGTAAGAAGATCATTAGCAACGTTTTTGTTACATGCTAACTTTACAACAAAATGTGTGTGTATGTAGTCTCAACTTGCATATTTTGTATTATTGTGGTGGAGTATATAGAATTTTTCGGTGGTAAATATTTAAAGAGAAGGGTGCTTTAAAAACGAAGTGTATGAAATTTTCAGATAATAGTTATGAAGAATGATGTAGCATTTTTAATTTCTGTATAAAATTTATTATGCTCCAAATTTCCTACATGGATATATGTTGTATACAGAATACGAATTACAATGACATCCAAAATTTAATGGTAATATTTATTGCACTTAATAATTCATGTCGTAAGTTTCTTAAAATATGTTACGCACATAAAATAAATTGCATTATCCGATCGGTTAAGTATATATATTATTTATCATGTTTTTTACTCCGACTTAAATCCTTTTAGATAGGACTGACTGATTCTTACAATTTCATTAATATTATTGAATATTTACATTCCAATTCTTATAAAATATAAAGAATTTTTCATGTTGCCTATTATTAGCAAACTTAAAAATTAATAGTTAATATTTTATATATCTACCTTTATTCTAAGAAACATTTGCGCAATAGGACTATTAATCGTTATTGCACAAATGGCATAACATGGTCCTTAAAATAATAATCTGTATCTTATTGATCAACCAAACCCACACATTATGCACTGTAGGTCAGTCTTCATTCCAGACTTTCTTACTGCCTCGCGCTGTTTGTATTAAAAGAAAGGATCTACAGTGAGGTACGGCGATCATGGCGAAGGGAGTTATTAGATGAATCCTAGTACATCGTATGATATATATATTTAATTCTTCTGCCTGGACTTATTACATACTCAAACGACAGAGCAATATAGTTTACGTCTTTATAATTGCAATAAGTAGTAATTTATATTTCATTGTTTTGTTGAACCAAAAAAAAAATAGAAAGATTAAATATAATTAATTTGTAACCGCAAATTATATAAAAAAAAATTATTTCATCTTTATTTTTAAATGTTTTTTTAAGCAAATATATTATCATACAATTCCTTTTGATTTAAAATCTAAATAAAATATGTAATTATTATTAGAATATAAAATTAGAGGAAAATAACATAAAAATATTTTTTTAAAAGGAAATTTTGTTAAGCAAATATAAATACTTAATTGAAAAATGTTTTTGCGTTACAAATTAAGCTCATTTTCTCATTAAAAAAAATGCAAACTTCAGAAGTCTACAAACATTTTATTTCATGTGTGTTCCTATTTATTAAAATATTATTCGCAAAAATATTTTATTATTTAACCCAACTTTCTTAGAGAATGTGTAATTGTGATCACTCTTCACATTATATAACTTACATAAGATAAGTCGTCACGATTATTGTCTTAAACTGCTAAAAATTGTATTTTTGCGATGTAAAGTTGTCTGTGAATTAACTTTTTTGAAGTTATTTCAGTAGTAATGTTTTCAAGGTTATAAAGAATTTTAATTTTCATTATTTTTTAAATTGTAAGAAAAATTCTTTTTACCTTAAACTTTGTAGTATGTTTAAAAAAATTTTTAGGTGTGCTAAAAAAATATTTTCCTATGTTACGATTTTATAAAAGAATTCCATTAAAAATAGTGTTAATAATATCAGTCAAAATTTGATAACTTCTTAAAATGTATTCACATATTCATTTCATAATTATAGAGTAGTATTTAAAAGCGTAACATTTTCTGTAAATACTAAAATAATTAATGAAATTTAATTCTTCAATACATATTTTAAATCAATTTTGTAAAAAAATGGTTTAATATTTTGGCTAATTTTAAAAATTTGTGGTTTAAGACAGTTTTATTACTTTTATGAAATTTCAGTTAATGAGGTAATCAAATTTCAAATTATTAAAACATTTTTATAAAAAAAAAATTTTGAAGTGATATAATATATAAAAAATATATTAGATAGAAGTGAATATAAATTTGTTGTAAAACTTGTATGTTTAAATTTCGTATTTACATTTACTGCATTAAAAAATATGGAAAATTTTTTTATATGAGTCAATTTTAAAATAGTCTACCTGATATTGGCATTTTTGTAATATAAGTTTGGAAATCAATATTTTATCCAAAGTATTTTATCCAAAAATTCTTTTATCTTTTATTCACAGGTTCTTCATTTTCTGCATTTATATTTTTGCTGTCCCACATCTTTATCTGTGTGATAATCTGGCATCCATATCTAATAAGAGGAGAAAACTGTGTAATTATTTATTAAGTATTGGGTCCAACTGAAAGTGTGAGAGCAGACTTACTTAAAGGAGGTGGCTCTTTTACGTGACTAACATAAACAGTGAGGAAGTTTTAGTCATGCTGTCATCACTAGTGTGCGGGAGTAACGATTTAACCAAAATCGAAACACTTGTGATGCTGCCTTTGTTAACGGCGACAGTACCAGTGAAGAAAGAATTTTAACGTTATTAGTAGTGGATTCATTTGCGGTTACAGTGTATCGCGGACTTATTTCTGACTCGTTGTTGTACATTCATACAAACTCAATTACGTCTGTTTTTCTCGAAAGTATTTAGCAGGACAGGCATGTGTAGTAGCAATATATTTGTTCTATAAATCCAGACTTCTGATGAAGCTTATTTAGGAGAATTTTTAATACGTCGGCCTATAAAACTGCGTGTATAAAATATAATTAAAAATTGAGGAGGGTGTCTTTATACTTGCGTGCCGCTACATGGTAAAGTAATTGGCTATTCAGATGAGGCAGTGGCATTGCTTTAGGTGTAGCTATTTTCCAACCGCACGCGCTATTTCCAGTTGAAAATTTCTTGCGGGAGGATTATAATGTATTTTTTTACGGAACTAGAACTTGTAAATAGGACAAAAATTATTTTGTACTTCTTGAACTTCAGAATACTAAAAGCTGTCACGTATAACCTTTCTTGTGGTCAATTAAGTCCTCGGAAATAGTATGGCATTTGGAAACTCTTTCAGTGATCTACGTGAATTGAAGTTCTCTGAGTGGCTTTTATATCCAGCAATGCTTTTATTTAATCATATTCCGTGCAACTATGATTTAGCCTTACCGTTTTGCACGGCTTGAAGGAGATGGTTAAGCTGCAACGAGCGACGCGACTGAAGTAAATCCACACATCTGGAAGCAACTGCCAGTAGAACGACGGGCATGGGTGTTGAGCAGTCGGCAATCCAGATTTCCATATGAATTTGGCGAGTAACCATTTTCTGACGTGTTTGGAATGAAGTCATCGCCACGTTCTATCTGGTTTTGCTATAGTGGTGAGTCAGAAATTTGAGCAATGCACTACACGCCTGCGATTGAGGAATTTTCCATCTATTGCAAAGGACACGTCGCCTTACTATTTAGAACTGAATTAACTATAAACTCGGTCGGCCTTAAAACTTTTCTTTTAACTAGATAATGATTATTTTAATATTTTTGATTTACTTTTTTCGAATCTTAAATTTTTTCTTAATATATTCAAGAAATATAAATAACCCAGGTAGGGATACACATTGCTAGGCGTTCGATTTTTAATCGTAACAAAGAGAGAGAAAAGTTCTGTTTTAAAACATTTTGGGATCCAGCATATTTTTTTTTAAATTTTAATCTGTTTTATTAAAATTCATACAGAATTGGATGAATAAGCCAGAAATCTAATTTTTTGAAAAACCAAGGTCTTGGCAAAAATATAAGACACGTATTTTAGTATAATTTTAAAATATACCTGTTGACGTGGAAGGTAGTTAGAGAGATTTATGGTCGCTTGTGAGCGAAGAAACAACTGGAATGACACTTGACAAAATTATCTTCCACGCTTACAAGCCCTTAAATTACGTGGATTTGCAGTATTAGACGGCACACGAAGAGAGAGGAGGTATAAATTTGCCAGTTTAGCTTCTATTTGCCAGAAACTAATGCACATAATATAATTAGTACCAAATACTTTTGAATAGCTTATGCTTAATAACTACTGTTTTCTCCCATGGTATAAAACTTTTTTTTACGGTGTGCCCAACAATGGCAATTTCAAGTAAGCGTTTTTAATTTAGCGCAAAGTTATTGTTTTCGTGTGTTGGAGAGTGATTGAATGCTTTCACTTTTATGAATTAAACAAAAGATAATATATTTAGTAATAACAGAAACCTTTAAAACATTTTATGGAATACTTCATTCAATATATAATGTTTCCTCAGAGCTCGCAGCAGTTGATAACAAATTGGCGTTCAAAATATCCAAAATTATAAATGATAGAACGAGGCAATTATGATTAATTAACTTAGCAGTAAATTCCGGCATGTGTAGGCCATCTCTGAGGGATGTGTGTAAGCAGGCCTGTCTCCGACGCTAATCTCGGCATGTAAGCTCTAGGATTACTGCTCCCGCTTGACTCGCACCCCAGACAGCTGACAGCGGATTATAGTGTAATCGTCCCGCGTTGAGCAGCCCATTTGGTAAATATGAGCGCAGCAAGACGCTGTCTGAAATTCAACGCGGTTATCGCCCCTCCCAACTAAAAAAAAACACAGACGTAAATATATAATTTTATTGCGTTCACGTTTTCCGCAATCCCCCGTATAATTTTGACGTGAAACTTAACTTTAAACGCTGACCTCCCGTGGCGCAGTCGGTTGGGGCACCGCCGGTTTAGGGTGAAGTAGGTTCTGGGTTATAATCCCTAGTAAGCATGAGTGTTAAGTTAGGTCATACGTTAGTTTGTAAGCCGTCCTTTGATAAGTCTTTGAGCATAGAACCAGGGGACGGTAATAAGTCCTTTTCAATACAATTTCAATACAATTATCTCTAAACAACGAATTCAGACTCGCTCGAACCGACTTCCTTTGCAACCGAGTGGTATTAGTTCTGTGGAAGCATTCCTGACTTACATTCGGGAGTCATGGATTCTGTGCCCGCTGGCTGCACTGTCATCGTCCTTTCAAAAATATTATCCTTTCCCATTACAGGAAAATGGTAATAAGACAGGTTTTCCAAAAAAAACTTAGTTTTGCATCACATAAGTTCTAGCTCTTTAGCGATTGAAATCAAAAGCAAGTACTTAGCTCAAAAACACATTTATGAAAGTTTTTCCTCTGTGTCCTGAGATGCTATCAGATGATTCACGGTTCCTCATTCGTTGCCTTGTGCGCAGATATATCAAATGAAGGCTACTGTGAACGCGTTTCTTTACAAATGATAGCAAAAAACTAATAATAATGTTTAATTAATAACTCAATCACTTATCCCGGTATTTACTGATTAGTTACAGAACNATAGCAAAAAACTAATAATAATGTTTAATTAATAACTCAATCACTTATCCCGGTATTTACTGATTAGTTACAGAACATCAAAAGGAATGGCAGGAAAGTATTATATTTATCAATGCCAGACGCGATGTGTGTATTATCTTGTTTTGTTTAATCTGAGAATATATAAGCAAATCATGTGCACTGTGCCCCTCACTGAGTCATTGCTAGACAACATAGGTACATTTGCGCTTTATTTTAGTAAAAGTATGATTCTAGGCAGCTCTAATAAATTGTTTCGTTTGTAGAACGATTAAGATGTAATAATCATACATATCCAAGTTTTCACGAGCATTAAGACAGCGGAACTGCAAAATTATGATCATCATTTGTAACTGTATATTTTCGCGTAATATTATATGAATCAGACGGAAATATTTAGATAACCTGCCAGACGTAGCTCTACGAATTGTTTGCAACAGAGAAGCAAGTCAAGGATTAGGGTTAAAATGGCATGAATATAACATTCATCATGAAAACCGCAGAACACTGAATAGGCCTGCAGTCTTCCACGTCTGCAGTGTGCAATTTTCAATATGTAGCTCAACAAATGTAACAAACTCCGGGAGGTGATTCCTGTGATCAAAACAAGAAAAAATGACATTGTGAACATATGTCCTACAAAGCGTTGTTAATAACATGTANGGTGATTCCTGTGATCAAAACAAGAAAAAATGACATTGTGAACATATGTCCTACAAAGCGTTGTTAATAACATGTAGGCATTTAACTTTGTGGTAATATGTAACACAAGCATCACCTACTGTGTTGGTACGTTTGGTATGGAGTCGAATATACGACCCAAACGAATGGATTATGACTTAATAATTTACTTCGTTTTTGAAGTTGTACGTCGGGGTGAAATAATTTCCTCGTACACAGATGGCCAATTTACGTCCTGCAACACAATAACAACGGATTTTACAACATTTTAAGTTTTTTTGATCCCATCGTTAACCTCACGAATTTTGTGACAACAGTTGAGTTACACACTGTATTACAGTGAATATGGGTGAGTTTATAATTATGGTTTTTTAACTGTCTTCCAGTTACTGTGTTATTTCTGTACAATATATATGTAGGTGCACATGAAAGGTAATCCTTAAAACCTCGATTAAACTATTTTTACAACATATATATAATAATTTTTTATTTAAAAAATATTTATTAATTCATAACGGGAAATATGAATTTCATAGTTTTTCTACATTGACAAATGTGATCAAAATACAGAATATCTAGGAAGACCTGTTTTTTGTATACCTGACATTGCTGTGATTATATTTATTATTCTAACATAAGTTCCAGTGTTGTCAAATACTTGAAGTAATCTAGTCAATGGAACCCTGTACTATAGAGTTCATACATAATCTATGCAAGTTTGTGGGAACTAAAAATTTCTTTCGACAGAGAGCTATCAAAGAACTCAGTAAAAGGGAGGGGCGAAATAACTCTCTGATTTCATGTGGCAGCGTAAAGAGTTTTCTCGAACCACTGCCGCTTCTCTTTGTGAGAAGTATTTTTATATTGCCTGTAACATGAATTACCACCATGTAAAGTGAAGTGTGCCCATCTCTCAGTATATCAGCAAAATTTTACGATATTCACAAAGTTGGGAAGGGCCCGTAATGGAAAACCAAGTGTAACGGAGGAGATACATGGGAGAAAGAGGTTGACAAAACAGTTATATGCATGTTTTGCTCCAGGCGGAGACTGAAAACTTCGTTAATATGTCCGGACATATCTGTGGATGCTATGGTTTTGCCAACTAATAATTGCATCAGCCAGTGTCCTGCTCTCGTTACATTAAATTTTATTCACCACCATTACGAGTTTCATAAGGGAGAGTGTTCGGAGGTTTGTGTACGAATGTGCAACTCTAAACACAGAACTTCGATTCCATGTGCGGAATGAAATTACTTTAATATGTTTCAGTACTTAGACATGTTTGTTAGAATATGCGTTTATAACACTGATGTTTCAATACTTCTCGAAACAACCAGAGCAATCAGATACTGATAACAATAGTTGCCGCACTTGGTCATACGCTTGTCCGTGTAGCTGTGAACTTATGGCGAGCACACACTATCTTACTTAATGTTTCTCAGTAATAAGCACTTTCAATCATCAGGTCAATTAACGGAGGAAAACAGGAACCCATCGTTAGTATAGGTA